>CAUYLG010037525.1:0-24578 GCA_963573385.1 Cacajao melanocephalus
AAACGTGAAATGAATATTATTTACTTCTTAGAAGATTACTTATTACAAATTGAACTATTGATGAAGCCACTCTGTGTTTCTAAAGACTGAGTGAAAGAGGTAGAATTAGAAAGACTTCGTTTGGCAATTAAGCTAAAGTGACTATATAATCATTCAGAAGTACAAAACATAATAGAGGTTTTTAATACCTATTTTTAGACTGCATTCTAGCCTGGGCAATAGAACAAGAATCCCGTTCTCTCTCCCTCTTTCTCTTCCTCTTTCTTTCTCTCATACATTCTTTTTTTTTTCTTTCTTTCACTCTCACTTTCTTTCCTCTCTTTTCCTTTCTTTCAAAAAAAAAAAAAAAAAAAGAAGTGCAAAACAGAGATAGATCTTTTCCAATTAAATTTAACATTTGTGTCAATGTTTACATTAGTTTTATTAAGATCTGCTGCTGCCTGAGGCGAAATCACAACCTCATTGGTTACCTTCCCGGTCTGTAAGTCTTTCAGCTTTTCTCCCAGTAGTCATCCACATACCTGTCTCACTACTTTTAAAAATGAGGATCATAAGCTTCAAATAAGGATGTGGTAGATTTATTAGCATGTAGTTACAAAGCACTTTTGTCATAAGCTGTGTTAAACTATACGGAACTTCAGATTAGTGGGAAACAACTGAGTGAGACCTAGTGTCGTCTCAGGTAATTATATTTTCTCTGCCATTCCCTAAGAATCACCTGCTTGCCATTTCATATAAATCCACATTTTACTCATAATACCTGAAGCTAAGGCTGCATCTTCTCCCTTGGGGTAGATAGCGCTTCTTCCAAGGCAGCCTAGAGAGCAACAGAAGTGAAAGGAATCTCCTATCTACCCTTGGCCATCTGCATCGACTTTCTTGATTAACAAAGAGATTTGTCACAGGCAAGGAATGCATTTGTATTTCTCTGTCTCTATTTATTTTTCTTTTTTTCCTGAATTTTTTCTCACGTTACTCAGTGCTTTGCTTATTAATATTTTGGCACTTGTTCCATAGGTTATGTCCATTCCTACGTGCTAGGTGTTCTCTCTTCATTTAAGTAATGAGAGGATGAATGAAAAACCACAGGACGACCGGCCAGCTAAAAGTTTCAGAAGCTTACACCATTTTTAGTGGGAAATGTGTATGAATTTGAAAAGAATTACGTAATGTGGTCTAAATGGCAGATTTTTTTTCACAAGTTTGTTATACATTCCTCTATCAATGGAGTGCAGAATTTAGAATCTAAAACCACTCATGACATCTGAGAGCTTACTAAACCTAAGTGTTTGAAAGCTATCACAGGAATGAGCATCCTAAAGGCTGAGACAGTACCTTCTTCTTCTGTATGTCTAAAGTGCCTAGAAATGAGCAGATGAGAGTGGAATGCTAAAAATAAGTTTTTAAAGCAAGAACATGTATAGCTCCCTGATAAAGGAGACTGCATTCTCATTCTTGATAGTGAGGCTATTTTGCTCACTGTTTATATACGGTACAGCACCATTTACTTGTACTCTACATGACTTGACATGGGCCCTAGACTCACAGCCAGAAGCCTGCAATAACCAGGTTCTTATTCTTGGTCAGTGCTCCCTAAAGAATCAGTAACTATGACCTAGATCACACGTAGATGTGGCAAAGAATCAGTATGTAAGATGCTGAAGAAGGAATGAAGCCTCAACAGTTTCTAACTCCTCATGATCAGGGAAATTTTATTTTTGTTACCATTTTATTCCATGGTAGCTTGTATTTGATGTCTGAGTACATATTGATTTGAAAAACGTTATTGATTTTCAATCCGGAAAACGTTCTTTACAGAGCACACATGCTTCTAATAAGAGAATTGGGCTGATTTCAATAGGAAATACATGGAAAACCTGGAAAATTTAGTGTCCATTAATCACTTTTTCTATGGTCATTCCATGGTTTGAACACCAAATAGTGTATATGGAATTAACTAAATTGTTATTTAAAAGATTCAGTTCTATCATATAAAAAGGCAACCCTTTGGCAAGATCATACACTATATAGAAGTATAGGCTTTTTTGTTAAAAAAAAAATTCTAAAGTATGTATTTTTTTTACTCCACAAGATCCTGTGTCTCCACATCTAAAAGGAAAGGTTTACCTGAAGCTTGATAATGTACAACTATATTGTTGATTATCAATAAACACAAGTATTTTAAAAATAAATTTCTAATTAAAATATAAACTCAAACGATTAAACAACTAACACACTTTTACAGATTTACAAGGAAGAGAACAAAAAAGTGAAAACTACTGTCAAGAAAATATAACTTTCTTTTTTGGAGCTCTACTTTATTTTAATGTTGATTCATAAATTTTGACACATATACTGATTGCTACTTTTTTTTTTTGAGACAGAGTTTTGCTCTGTTGCCCAGGCTGGAGTGCAGTGGCATGATCTTGGCTCACTGCAGCCTCCACCTCCCAGGTTCAAGTGATTCTCCTTCCTCAGCCTCCTGAGTAGTTGGGATTACAGGCATGCGCCACCACACCCGACTAATTTTTGCATTTGCAGTAGAGACAGGGTTTCGCCATGTTGGCCAGGCTCGTCTCAAACTCCTAAACTGGGGTGATCCACCCGTCTCTGCTTCCCAAAGTGCTAGGATTGCACACATGAGCCACCACGCCCGGCCTGATTGCTTTTATTAAGGCGAGACAAACATAGACATCCAACCAAAGTAGTTCCTGCTATTTAGGCAGTAGTTCTTTGGATATTTTGCAACTAATGCTTTTATTTTTTTCTCAAGAGATTGTTATGGTTCGTATGCATGCATAAAATTAATGCATTTCAAAACAGTTTTATCTTGAAGAGTATAGTTCACTTTAATCATTCCCATTATGTAAAAAGTGGGATTGATTTTGGGGGTTATGAAATCTACAAATGATATTGTTCAGAATCACTTCCAACTTTCTAAAAGTGAACTTGGGATTCATTAGAAGCAAGAACGAGGTTGTTGCTCCAATGGTACAAACGTGAATAGCTCACTTGAGACCATTTGAAGGTCTTCTGCCATCTGGTGGACATTAGTAGAGTGTCACTTGGTAAAGTAACGATGTATAGCTCTAAATTAGAATACATTTTCTTAATCTAAATTCATGTTTTTTTGATAAAGAAACAATTTTTTTATTTCCAAAGGAACACCCCAATCTAAGCCCTCTCTAAACTAAAAATAACATCAAAGGGTTGAAGTGAAAATAATTTTAACTGATATAAAGCTATAAATGTATTCATTTTTTAAAGTATATATATTCATATTTTATAAATCATTTCTTTACTACTGCTAGCATACTGTACATATGGTATACTACTGCCAGCATATTGTACATTTTATAAAATTGTGAATACTAAATATTATATGTAAATCTGTTGCAATTTATAAGACCAATTGTTAGTTGTGGGTGCCCTCTTGTGTTCATGAGGTGAACTGCAAACTAGTAGAGACGAGGCATTTTGGTCACATTCTGCTGCAATTGTTAACATATTTTTGAGTCCTTGTAGTTTTTGTATCAATGATGACTGATTGACCTAGGTGTACTGTATGCTCACATTGAGTGAGGGCTTTGTAACTTCAGGTATCACCTGAAAACAAAGCCCGGATTCTGTTAAGTATATTAATATTCACCCTGAGAGATTTCTTTGCAAATCTATCTGGCCTGTGAAGAGATTATTAATATTTATTACTCTGCTTCATTAATAAAATATCATAAAATGTTACAGTTTTTCTCCTCTCAGTTATTCCAAACTATCACATTATAAATGCATTTTGGAAAGTTTCTGAGCACTCTGATGGGACTAAAGTTGGGGCATGATTCCCAGCATGGGCCTGAATTCATTTTAAGAAATCTCTGAATGATTTTTCACAATATTATTTTTTCACATGAGACAAAAAAGTCTTCTAATTCCCTAAAATTATTTTCTTAATCTACTTATGATAACAAAATGAGATTTTTGTCAGCACTTCTGAAAAATACTGAAATGGTAATTTTAGTTGTTCTTTGGTTTTCTCTGGTTGGGAATTTTAAATTACTTCAAGGATTCTCTAATAACAAAATGTTCCAATAATAGTAAGTCTTTCATAATTGAAATTATCCTTATCCTGAGCTGAATATATTTTCAGGTACCAAAGAAGAGAAATTAAGTACCATGAGCTTGCAGATATGCTTTGTTCATTTATTTCTAAGAATGAATCTGTATGCCAAATATATTTACAACAATGTTCTAGGCAATATAGAACTACAGAGCTATGGTTCTTATCTTTATAATCCATTAAAGGAGTCAAGATCCATTAAGGAAAAAATAATACAAAAGTATGCAAATAATGCAGTAATAAAGATAAAACAACATAGGCGATTGATAATGACAGAGATCACTTCAGTAGAGGTTACTGTGCATAATGAAGGAGGTAGCATTTGACCAAGACCTTTCTGGAATAGAAAGCTGAGATTTGAACAGATAGAGTTAGGAGGGAAGGAAAGAGTATTTTAGACATAGGAAGTGGGATACGCAGAGCTCCACAGTGGGAAAGTGTAACGTTTTACCTTATGTTGAAATAAAATATAGTAAAATTTTTATAGAATATGTTTTATTTATTAAAGTCCTCAAGGGTAAGTTCTATCAATAGCTGTACTTTTTATCTCTCTGAAGTTTGTAGTTCAGAACCAGAAAATGTTCAGGCTGACCCAGAGAATTATACCAGCCTTCTTGTTACATGGGAAAGACCTCGAGTTGTTTATGATACGATGATTGAGAAGTTTGCAGTTCTGTACCAGCAGTTGGATGGAGAGGACCAAACCAAGCATGAATTTTTGACAGATGGCTATCAAGACTTGGTAACTATATGATCAGTTGTTTTACATATGGTAACATTATAATTTAATTTCCAAGGTAAGAAATGATTATGTATTATTGCCCTCCATTACTTTTAGACTTTATGTGAAGGTAGGGTGGGCTGAGTATTTTTAAATTAAAAAAATTTAAAATTTAGAAGCTATACTAAATTATATCAAAAGTTTCATTTAATTAAACAGAGACCATAACTTTACCAATAACAATAACATTATAGAGTAGATACATACGAAAGACTTATGAACTGGAGATCATTTAGTGTGGCCTTTCGTTATAAATCAAGAGACTTAGAGAACAGCTAAATAAAAGTTCCTTAGGATTTCAGTTGTAGAATCGGGCCAGAATCTCAGTGCCCTGATACATTCTATACTGTGTCTTCCATTATGCTATTTCAGCACAGGAAAAGTAGAGTAGGGGACATACATGTCATTTTTGTTGCACCAAAAATATTTCAGGTAATGGATGGGAAGTCATGATTAGGTCAGAACTTTGGGGATGTAAGACAAAATTTCTTACAAAAAGGTCCACCTCTGCCTCTCTCCACCAGTGTACATGAATAAAATACAGATTCCTTCTGTGGCCTGAGCATGGCAGCACTAAACTTTGCTCTGGTAGGGAAGCGTGGGCCATAGGTTAGGGTGTAGTTGACAAACCCTCACCTGGATGTAGGTCTAGAGAGTCCCCACTGTAGGTTAAAGGACACTGGACTCTGCAGTCAGGTCTAGAGTCCTGCAAGTCTTGGGAACCTGCATGTAAATAAAAACTCATTGTTAATTATGTTTCAGATCACGTGGACGAAATGGATAAAATTTTGGCATCATTTTAATTTGGTTGCCTAGAATGTGGAGAAACAATGATCTGGGAAAATTGTGACATTAATTAGTAATAAATATTTTTATTTCATAATTATGTGAAGAAGATAATCCTATTACTGTTCTTTCATATATATTGCCAAGAAAAAAAGATAAATTAATTTTTCATTTTTTTCATATTGCTTCTTATTTGCAAATGCTCCCCCATTTCTTTGTCTAAAATATTAATTTTTAGTTTGTGGTACTCACTTATGAATTCAATGAATTCTGGCTAAAAATGAAACTTCCTAAAACTAAATCTGATTTCTAAAAAGGAAAAAAAAAAAAACCTAGTTTTCCAGTATCTTCATAATTTACAAATACCACAATTTAAGCAACATTGCATAAACTTTTCCTTAGGTTAATACAAGTATTTTCCATGGACCAGGGGAAAATAAGTTTTATAGGAAAGATGCCTAGTGTGTTATTAGTCCTATAAGGATCATATTTGTATAATTACTAACATCTTTCTTTTAGGGTGCTATTCTCAATAATTTGTTACCCAATGTGAGTTATGTTCTTCAAATAGTAGCCATATGCACTAATGGCTTATATGGAAAACACAGTGACCAGCTGATTGTCGACATGCCTGCTGATAATCCTGGTAAGTGCCCCAGATACACCTATATATTAACTCAATAAATGAGGTTAGTTTAATTACTGGATGCATTGATGCTTTCTATCTAAGTTTATATTCTTTTGGCCAAAAGGTAAAATGATTTTCTCTTAAGTCTGGATTGCCAAGTAATTTTTTTGAGGCATGGTACTCATTTCTCATTCAGCAGGTCTGGTGCAGGACAATAAGTAAATTTATCCTTAATATTGGAGTTTTCCATTTGTAAAATAAGAGCGACTCAACATATTTATAATGTTGTAATGATCATTAAATGAAAATTGCTATGTAAATGTTGAGACTGTTATTTTGGATAATTAAGAGTTGGTTTCATTTATATTTATTTCCTTTTTACAGCCCCCAAAGCATTATGTAGTAAGTATATACATGGTCCTAAGACCATGTGAGGGACTTTCAAAAATCTATACAAAACATCTCAAGAGTTTGTCTTAGATATTTTCCTACTTTTTATAATTTGGTTATGTGGAGTGGGGTGCTCTCCTCTTGGTTAATTGCCAATACTCTTTCACAAAAACAAAACAAACAGAAGTTGTTTCTACTTGTGTTTTATTTGCATGCACCTTCTCTAAGTATATGGGAAAATCTTTTGATCTTAGAGCATATGCAATAACTGAATCTAATACTGACCATCATAATTTGATAGTTTACAAGTTTACATAATTAAGTTAGTTTTTCTCTTGTTAGTGTAAGCAGTTTTAAAGGAATAGAAGCATATATATGTATATATGCATATACATATGTATAATCACATACATCTGCATACATACATATATATATATATATATATATATATATATATATATATTCTTTGGTCATTCATATTAAGATCCTACCCATCAAAACTTTTGTAAGTGAATGGTTACAAGCTATATCAATTATAGACTATTTCAGTTTTACCCATGGCAGGAAAACTGATGTGCATGGTTTGCATTGTCGTCTAAATGCTGTAGTGGAGACTTTAATCCATCATAAGCTCAAATAAAGTACATGCTCCTTGTTCAACTTACCATTGCTTTTCTTACTAGTTGGCTTTTTAAATTAAAGAGTATATGTCAGGCTGGGTGCAGTGGCTCACATCTGTAATACCAGCACTTTGGGAAGCCAAGGCAGGCAGATCACCTGAGGTCAAGAGTTTGAGACCAGCTTGGCCAACATGGTGAAACCCATGTCTACTAAAAATACAAGAAAATTAGCTGAATGTGGTGGCACACACCTGTAATCCCAGCTCCTCAGGAGGCTGAGGCTGGAGAATCTCTTGAACCCAAGAGGCGGAGGTTTAGTGAGCCGAGAATGTACCATTGCACTCTAGCCTGGGCAGCGGAGTGAGACTCCATCTCAAAAAAAAAAAAAAAAAAAAAGAGTATATATCAGAGAATCATATGTTTTAGTATGCTTCGTTCCAAATCACAGGCTACAAAACTTGCAAGATATTGATAACTAATGAATATTACTACCACCGTGATGGCAATATCATCATTTAATATTTCTTACAACCTGCCTCATGGTCTGGGTATAACCATCTTTCTTATTGCCTTTGTTTAGCATTGTTTTTCAAAATAAGGTGGTTATTTTAAAATGAAATGTGAGCTCTAAATCTTATTGAAAGATGAGTATCAAAGTAACTGACTATGATTTTAACTGTGCCTATTATGCTACCCACTGAGTGGCAGCCCTCAGCAAACTTTCCCACATTGATCTACCCAGAAAATGACATCTTTAGCCATACAATATTGATCATGTTGGCCAACATCGTATGTGAATTGATTGAAATATGGCATATAAAAAATCTCTTCTACCCTTATTTATGCATTTTGAGTATGAAGTATATTGAACACATTCACTTAATTTTATTACCTTGGTTTAATTATGCTACTTTAATTTCATACATAAAACAATTTCTCAGAAGTTTGCAAAAAAGTATTACTTTTAGTTATTTATGTTTACACTGTTTCCTTTTTTATTCACTATGCCAAAGCTTTAAACTTTTTGAATTTTTTGTTCTTTTTTTATTTTGGAGAAACTTATTGCATATGAAAAAACAGATTAAATATGTATTTTCTCCATAAGTGATTTCTGAGTGATCCTGTTCGACTGACTCTATATTGACACAAAGTATATTCTTCTATCATTTGTTGTGTTTTCACATTTGTACAAAATAAATATTATTATAATTAAAATTTCTATTTATTTAAAGGATTGAGACACTAACGAACATTGTAATAATGAGATGCTTGTTTGGACCATTTCTCCATGGATGCCTCAGTCTGTTAAGACATTTTGTACAGTAATGATGTTTTAATAAAAGATGGCATTTGATTTTATGTTTTCATATGCTATGCCTCTTAAAAGCCAAGGGTTACAAACTTAGGTAGATGGTTCTCTATTTCTACCAAAAGTTCCTGCATCAAAAACCTGTTCCCCCAAAGTCTGGGATTATCCTATTTTTTTATAAAGAAAATATTGATTCTCATAGAATTTATTCTTTCTGATCTTAAAGGCTGAAATGGCATTTTTATCCACATATTTCTAATTCAGTATAGAAATTACATTGTCTTAAATATTGTTTCTATGGTAAATATATCTCAATGAAAGTCTTGACAGTAGTACTACCCTGTGGCTTGGTAAAACAAATTTGGTGCATAGGAGATTTGTGAATTTTATTATTTGTGTTGCTAATACAGATGTAAGTGGCTTTTGAGTTTGCTGCTTATTTCATGGTTTTTATTAATACCACATCATCCTGTTAATTATGTTGTTTTATTAGCTTGGTAACTGTAATGTAGCCTACTTAATAATTCTATTATTATTTAGGATAAACTGTTTTCTAAATATTGTATTGTTTGTTGCTTTTGTTAAAAAGAAATGAAGAAGGTAATTTCGAATTGCTGTCATTCTTTGATAGATTTCAAATGTTTTAATCAGTTTCCATGAAGAAAAACTCAGTCTTCCAAATAGTGCCTTTAACTTCCTAAATTTGATAAAAATGTGCATTTAAATCAGTAATTTGCTTACATTGTTTTTGTACCTTTTAATTACACTTATGTACAATAGTATCACCATAAACTAATGTTCATTAAGTATTATTTCAAATTGCCATTTACAGATAAATGTATAAATTTGCATTCAGAAATTAATTTAAATTGTCAAGGAGACTTTTTAATGTTAAAAAGAAATGTATATTCTTTTAAAAGACTTCTTAGATAATTATATTTATGAATGAACAATTTCATAAATGTATTTTATTGTCCCTAAGATCATCATGCTTATTTCTCTTATATAATATAGAGCTAATTAATATACAGTTATAGAGACATTATTTAAGTACATGTTTCAGGGCGTTGATAATTATATGTGTTAAATTTAAAAGCATGATGAGTTAAATCAACAGTTTCCTGTTACTGTGTACTTTCAGTTGTGTAACAATTGTCTTGTTAAGTCACCCATGCATCTGTCCTTACTCTACCTGTACCATCCTTTCTATTAGTGTTATTACATTATTATATGCAAAATCACAGTTTGAAGTAGTTGCAGTCTACATTGCTTTTATTTCATGCACTGTGAAACTTGGCTTATCTTCATAAAATTAAATAAGCCTTGCTTGCTCACTTACATCAGTGTTCCTTTTTTGTGTCATAGAAAATTAATGTGTTCTTAATGTGTATTTTAAAAATCTAACATTACATATATCCCAAAACAAAACCAGAATGAGTCAAAAGTTTTTGTTCAGTCATTTTAAAAATGTGAATTTTAAGTGTTCATTCAAAACAAAAAATTCTGATAGTTCTTCACTATCAGACTTTTTCTAGCCTTTATGGAGTCTATTTTGATGAAGAGAGAAGATTCTATAAACCAATATAATTTTTGAACTATTTAATATATTAGTAGTGCCTGACTCAAACCAGCAGTTACTAAAATATCAGTTATTACATGTGAGAAAGCAGCAGGCCTATGGGTACCTAATATGAGACTCTGTGCCCATCAGCAGAGCTCAGTTTGAGTCCAAAATGTTGAACTCCCAGATCTAGAATTATGGCTTCAAAATCTTTAGGAAAATAGAAGCAATAGTTCAAAATTATTTTATTTCAAAATTGTTCTGAAGAGTCTCAGCAAAAGCCTTCTGGATTCTAAGAAATAGAGATCTTGAAGTCCTCCTGGGAATTTCAGTCAATTCAAATGATCTGAGACCAGTTGGAAACCAGAATAAAGTTCCTTCAAGGTGGGTTTACACGCACCAGTATGAATGTGCCAGCACTTGGGGTGATCGCCCATGAGAGTGCCAAGAATGGAGGGAGGCTCAGAGACCTGCCTGGGCCCATACATATTGCCCCAGAGATAAGGAGGCCCAAAGAAAAAGTTACTTTCATTACAGTAAACAGCAACCCAATTATAGTATGAGTAATTAATATTCTTTAGGGGATGTGATTGGATTAAGACCCTGTATTGTAATTTACTAGAATAGAAACCATAATCCCTATAGTTAATTTATGCTCTGGTAAAATGATAAAAATAAGTAAAATGCAGTGCACACTGAAAACACTGAAGCAAAAAGGAAATAAATCCATTATGCGATAGTTATACATACCCTACCTCAACCCTTATTGTAATTAAATAAGAAAATTATATTTGCCCATTAAAAGTATGAAGTTAGGTGGAATTAGACCATTACTTAAAAAAATTAAACACTTCTTAAGCATGTTGAAACAAATGGAATATTGTTGATATTTTTTCCATAGCCTCTTAGCAGAGGAAAAACCTACACTATGTGTACTACTAACAAGTATTTGATTATGATTACCCATTATGAGCATTAAATATTTCAAAAGTCTAAGAAAAAGAGTGGCTTCTCTTCAAATTACTTTCAGTAAAACAAGGTATTGTCTAATGTTCTTAATTTGAAGATTTTTTACATGCATGAACTTCCTCAGTCGTAGCTTTTAGAAAGTCATATTGAAGTTCATTTGTCTGTCACAGTTTATTTGCATCTCATTTTAAAATTCACGTGTATTAATTTGTGTGGTGGTTACAAAGACAAGTGTTTGAGATGATTGAAATCACTTTAGTTTGGAAACATAAAGAATAAAGAGCATAAAGGACAGACAGTGAGGAAAGAAGTTCATAGGAAGAAAGAACACTAATGATCAAAATAAAATTTCCAAAGTTCTTCATGGATAGTTTTTATAAGAAAAAAAGTGAGAATTAAAAGTAAGATTATGATTGCTCGTTCTAGTGACTACTTTCCTTTTTAAATCACAGGAAGATGTTTAGGGTAAGTAATTTTGAAACAGCTGCATTGTCAAGAATATTAACTTAATCTGAATCTTCTTGGGAGGTAGCCATGCTTAACAGATTTTACATGCATTCTCATTTTATGGTTTTCGATATATCAATACCCAGGAGTCTTGATTAAAAATAGAAAAAAACCTCAAGAAAGTTTGTATCGGAAAACAGATCTGGGTATGACAAACATTTAATGTTGGTTCAGGTATACCTTGAAATTTCTATAGAATATACATTTCTTTTGAGGGCATGAAAGGGCATAAAACGTAGAACATATGCAGCATTAGGATGGTGCAGAGCATAAATTTTGAAGATAGCCTGAGATTGCATAAAAGCATGGAGTTTGAAGAACATCGTCATAATAATGCTCAAACCTCACAGTTACTTTGCCTACCATCTTTCTAATGATCAAGGCAGCTCAGACCAAGACTTAAGAAAAATTCTCCTCTGGCCCCTCAGTCATTTGGCAGTGTGGCTAGATTCCTTCTTAGGAGAGAACCAGCTTACTCTTTACTGACATTCCCTGACAGGTCCTGTTTTAGAACTGAGATATTCATATGTTGATTCTGATTCACTGGCACAAACAGACTGGAATGATCCTGGTCATCAGATTCTTAAAGTAGACAGCATTAGCTGAGTTTCCCTGGGGAGAGGGTACAAGATTTACTCTGTTCCGTTCTTGCTGACAGCAAGGCTGGAAAACTCTTAATTTTACCTGGCGCAGCACCCAGTATAGAAATAAGTATGAGCCCAAATATGAGGAGTAAAGGTAATTATTTGTCCGTCAGTCAAAATAGAAACTTAAGGAAGAGGTAGCTGAATAAGAAAATAGATTCTCCCAATTCTCCAGAAAATCCCTGGCATTTTCCCAACTATGCTTTTATCATCCCTGCTAAGGATGAAAGTAACTCTGCACTGATGAAAAATTATTTGCATTTTTTTACACTCAGTTTTATCAGTTTCACTGACCTCTCTGTTCATAGCTTAAATCAGATTTGGTGGGGGGAATGGGGAAGGGAGTGAAATGGAAGATAGAGTTCAAGATTTGTGTAGTTACATATAAGCTCATGTAGTGTTGTGTTGTAGTTTTCAGTAATGTTGAAAACTAAAATTTGGAATTTTTATTGTGAGAAAGTCTGTATTTTCAAAGCTGACATTAGCTTTTTGGTTCTTTTTAATTTCTCCTCTTTCCACCCATAGGTAAATCCACAAAGGCTGAAATAGTTGAACACATAATAATTTTGTTTTTAATTTTGTAGAACTTGATATTTTTCCTGAATTAATTGGAACTGAAGAAATAATCAAGGTATCATAGCCATTTTAATATTCAAATGTTTTATTATTAAATGGTCTATTTTGAATTGTTGCTTAGGTGTTAGGTATTGTCACATGAATAAAAGTTGTGTTGCACAATTTATTGTTTGTGGGGTTAGTTGCTAAGCTTTATATAGAGATAGTCACATAATTGATATATGTGATTCTCTTTGAAGAAATTGAAAGGTGTTTTGATTGGCATAGTACTAAAAAACCAGAAATATAAATGGTGATGATAAAAAACAATGACCTTTAAAAATAAATATAATTATGGACTACAGCTATAAATTGGAATTTTTTTAGTGTCCAAATTTTCTGAAGAACTAAAATTATATTTAACCAGTTCTTAATATTGCTGCAGTTTATATATAAATAAGCAATGATTTATAAATTCACGATAAAGATGGCCCCAAATATAAATTGTGTGTGTATATGTATATATATATATTGCCCATGTAAATTCTTTATTATTTAATTTGATAAATATTCATTTACTTGAAGAACATTGTGCTGACAACAGACACTTATACTATGAGTATATACTATTTTTTGATAAAATTTATAGGTATTTGAGACTATAAATTTTAACGCTATTTTAATTTTTTTAAATAGAGAGAAAGTGATTGTTTAATATATTTTATATTTCATCCTATGCCCTAATGTGCTGTTTATCATAATTGAAATTATGTATTCAGTTTATGTGCTATTGTTGATGATAATATGAATGTGTGCCATGTGTATAGATTGTGTAGGAGCTGATAAAATGTGATAACTAGTGCTGTTGTCCAGCAATACACAACCAGTAGGTCTTTCATAGGTATAAACTATCTTGATATTTTATATATCTTATGGCTAGTCTTTCTTACAAGGGACTATTTTACCAAAATGACCAGTCCACCTTTCAACAGGAGTTTACATATTTCAGCTAAGGATATCTTTATTTGTGTGTGTACATACATGTTCACATGCATGTGGATATATATATCTACAAATGATCAACAGAATTAGGTCAAAAAAGAAATTATATTTATGCTGAGTTGTTAATTCAAATAATTGGTCTGACATACTGACATAAGCCCTTGTTTCAACAATTGGTACCATGTGGTAAAAGATATTCTGTCTAAGTTTCATCTTATATACTAGGCATTACACATCACAGATTCTTTAGAAAACACCAAGGAATCAAAAAAAAAAGAAAGAAAGAAAGAAAAGAAAGCCCTGGTGACAGAGCAAGACTCTGTCTCAAAAAAAAAAGAAAGAAAGAAAGAAAGAAAAGACCAAGGAATGATCAATTATTTTTCATAGTAATTCCCATTATCATGATTCATGATCCCTGCTTAGTTACTTTAGTTACAAGATCCATGTTTAGTTATTTTTCTTCTCTGTTGCCATTAACCCTAAGACAACCTATTACCATAAACCTACAAAAGTTAGTTAAAATCTTTCAATATTACTAGTAAATCTCTACATAAAACTATAATATTGTATTTATAATATTAACTGTATAAGTAGGCTACACATGTTACCTGATATACATTTTTAATTAATTTCCATTTTTAATGGACATACAATAGTTCTACATATTTATGAGGTATATAGTGATCAAATTAGGGTAGTTTGCATATCCATTATCTCAAACATTTACCATTTTTCTGTGTTGGAAACATTTGATATCCTTTTTTCTACCTATCTGAAAATACATATTATTGGTAACTATAGTCATCCTACAGTGCTATTGAGTACTATAACTTATTCTTCCTATCTAGCTGTAATTTTGTATCCTTTAACCAATCTCTGCCCATTGCCCTCTTCCCATTACATTTCCTAGCCTCTAGTAACCACTATTCTACACTCTACTTCTATGAGATCAATTTTTTTAGCTTCCACATAGGAGTGAGAACATGCAGTTTTTATCTTTCTGTTCTTGGTTTATTCCGCTTACATAATGGAAGTATATCTTTATTTTTGTCGTACACTCTACAACAGAGGTTCCTAAAGCTATGCCTGTCATGGTGCCTCTGGTCTCAGTCTCATCAATTACATATATGACAGACACTAGCTGATCTTCCTGTTAGAGAAGAATGTGAAGATGTGTGAGCAGGCTAGCTTGTTGTAGCCAAAGAAAAGTTTCTGAATAGGAGGAGAAAAACAAACAAACAAACAAACAAAACAGTTTAGTGCATCAGTCCAGGATCCAACAGGAAACAGATGCCACACTCAAATGGAGTCATGGAAGTTAATTTAATATATTAAAAAAGGATGATTCACAGATGTGGGAAATCTTAATGCAAACAAACAAGGGGTGGGATTGTTCATTTGGGGTGAATGATATTAGGGACGTGTTGTTATGTCTAAACATGAAAGGCAAGAAGAAGCAAGGAGAAGGTACAGAGAGAGTGGCACAGCAAATGCTGTAAATTCTGTAATGGGACAGAGCCATCCTGTGGTGACCAGCTAGGTAAGGAACCTCCCAGGGAATAACCACATTTTCCAGCCACCCGCTTAGAACAGAATGGAGACAGGTGGGGAGAGGCTGTGGGAAAGCAAAATGAGAATATACAACACACTGAGGAAGGAGTCACCTGAGAAGGCAGAGTAGAATTAAAAATCAGTGTCATTACTTGTTGATAGAAGACCATGATCTAGAAGAAAATGAGGAGGGGAAAGAATTCTTGTGACATTAGGCTTATTTGGTTTGTGGGGCTTTACCCATGGGGGTAGTGTCCAAAGAAACAGCAGCTCAAAATCTTTGAGCTGGAAGAATCCTTGGCAACGGAGAGGGAGTCAGCTACCACCACATAGATGGGGATTTAAAATAAAGGATACAGGAGCAGTGATTGGTAAGCTTAGCTTGGCAAATTGGTAGTAGTTCATGCTATTGAAATTAACTATTGTATTAATAATATATTGTCAAATCGAAAGAGACTCATGTCATAATATGTATTCCTGGAGCATGATTATGAGATGGGGTGAAAACACCACTTAACCAAGCCACTATTCACTTCCTTGGCTTCATGCGGGAATGAATGATAGGCTGGAAAATGCATGGAAGGTATTCCTAATGACTTTTAATCCCTGAATATAGAAATAAATAGTTTGAAGAATATTTCTTAGGTCCTCTCCAAACAGATATGTATGAATTTGCAAGACAAAGTATCTGTAGCATGATCATGGCTTTACACTAAATTTTTAATGTACAACTTCGTGAAAAATCCTGACTACTGGTAAGGAAATTTGTCAAGTGAATCTGAGTGCGTAGCTATTTTTAGCATTCAATACAATTCAAGTCAAGTGCACACACTTCCTAGAGTTGTCACATATGATTCCGAAAATACAACCGGCCAAATAATTAAGCTGTAAGTAATGAGGCCACCATTAAGCTTGGAATCTTGTGTTTCATACAGTGCAGATTTCCATGCGTATGACACGTACTCGTGAGCACACTCAGTTTAAGATTCAGATTCTTTCTGTGATATTGGGCAAGTTCTCACTGGCTGTACTCAGTCACTTTTTTCTTCTTTCAGGAAACATGCCTTAATATATCTAATAGATGATCAAATAAATGACAATTCTAACAAGTTATTGGGTACAAACATACTGACAAAATCATGTCCCACATGAACTAAAAAAAAAAAATTATTGATACCTTTGGCAATTGAGTTTTCTAAGCATATAGATATGATATGTCCAGTTACAGACACACACACACACTCACACAAACATGTACATATATATGTGTATGTATATATATATGTGTGTGTATATATATATATATATATATGGAGAGAGAGAGAGAGAGAGAGAGAGAGAGAGAGAGAGAGAGAATAGGAAAGAGAAAGCATAGGTCTTGGTTGACTTCTAACCAGAAGACTAGAAGTCTCTTCCTAGGTCATTACATGGAAGATTCAGCCTCCTGAATGGTGATTCTAAGGGAAACACAAAATTAAACAACTAGGAGTAGAGTCATATTTTGACAAGTTGCCTTTGAAATATCTGCCTAAGTGGAAAATAGTAAAAACCAAAAGGAAAACAAAACTAAACACCTATTTTAGTCTAAATCTTCCCCTTATTCTGACCTTAAAATTATGATATGTTCTAAATATATACAATTAAATATTCTGAATGTTCAACTACTTTGGTCTTTGAATTAGTTCCACCACCATTTCTTACTACAGTATGCTAATGGATATTTAGCTTGATGCCTGACGAACAAAGAAATATAAAAACAAGAAAATAAATACCATGTTAAATAACACTCTCAATAAGTAACTTCAGTGTGTCTTCCTTTTAAAGATGTGGTATCTATTCATTTAACTGCTTCTTTCCATAGCATTAAAATAAAGGCAGCCATAAATTAGGTGTTTTCATTACATTTAATTACTATCCTGGAGAGTGGATAATAAACGTTGTAGGTTAGTGGCATGCATTTTACAGAATGGTGTTTTATGAGGATAAAAAGTTCCCAAGATACCACAAGTGATGACTGGCAGTATGAAGATTTTGTTTTTCTCCTATTTCCTTATGACTCATTAAATCTTGTTTGTTTTTCAAAGGTGGAGGAAGAGGGAAAAAACAGTGAAGAAGATGCTATTGTGAATCCTGGTAGAGACAGTGCCACCAACCAAATAAGGAAAAAAGAACCCCATCTTTCTACCACAACACACTATAATCGCATGGGGACGAAATACAATGAAGCCAATACTAACCGATCCCCCACAAGAGGAAGTGAATTCTCTGGAACGGGTGATGTTCCCAATACATCTTTAAATTCCACTTCCCAGCCAGTCACTAAGTTAGCTACAGAAAAAGATATTTCCTTGACTTCTCAGACTGTGACTGAACTGCCACCTCACACTGTGGAAGGTACTTCAGCCTCTTTAAATGATGGCTCCAAAACTGTTCTTAGATATCCACATATGAACTTGTCGGGGACTGCAGAATCCTTAAATACAGTTTCTACAACAGAATACCAAGAGGTATCTACCGATATCAGTGAAGAGGAGAGTTTATTGACCAGTTTCAACTTTGATCCCGGAGCTGAAGATACTTCAGGCTCCAGTCCTGCAACGTCTGCTATGCCATTCATCTCTGAGAACATATCCCAGGGGTATATATTTTCTTCTGAAAACCCAGAGACAATCACATATGATGTTCTTATACCAGAATCAACTAGAAATGCTTCCGAAGATTCAACTTCATCAGGTTCAGAAGAATCATTAAAGGATCCTTCTGTGGATGGAAATGGGTGGTTCCCTAGCTCTACAGACATGACAGCCCAGCCCGATGTTGGATCAGGCAAAGAGAGCTTTCTCCAGACTAATTACACTGAGATACGTGTTGATGAATCTGAGAAAACAACCAAGTCCTTTTCTGCGGGCCCAGTGGTGTCACAGGGTCCCTCAGTTACAGATCTGGAAATGCCACATTATTCTACCTTTGCCTACTTCCCAACTGAGGTAACACCTCATGCTTTTACCCCATCCTCCAGACAACAGGATTTGGTGTCCACAGTCAACGCGGTACACTCACAGACCACCCAACCGGTGTACAATGGTGAGACACCTCTTCAACCTTCCTACAGTAGTGAAGTCTTCCCTCTAGTCACCCCTTTGTTGCTTGACAATCAGATCCTCAACACTACCCCTGCTGCTTCAAGTAGTGATTCGGCCTTGCATGCTACGCCTGTATTTCCCAGTGTCGATGTGTCATTTGAATCCATCCTGTCTTCCTATGATGGTGCACCTTTGCTTCCATTTTCCTCTGCTTCCTTGAGTAGTGAATTGTCTCGCCACCTGCATACAGTTTCTCAAATCCTTCCACAAGTTACTTCAGCTACCGAGAGTGATAAGGTGCCCTTGCATGCTTCTCTGCCAGTGGCTGGGGGTGATTTGCTATTAGAGCCCAGCCTTGCTCAGTATTCTGATGTAGTGACACATCTGACTGCTACTCATGCTGCTTCAGAGACGCTGGAATTTGGTAGTGAATCTGGTGTTCTTTATAAAACATTTTTGTTTTCTCAAGTTGAACCACCCAGCAGTGATGCCATGATGCATGCACATTCTTCAGGGCCTGAACCTTCTTATGCCTTATCTAATAACAAGGGCTCCCAACACATCTTCACCATTTCTTACGGTTCTGCAATACCTGTGCATGATTCTATGGGTGTAACTTATCAGGGTTCCTTATTTAGCGGCCTTAGCCATACACCAATACCTAAGTCTTCATTAATAACCCCAACTGCATCATTACTGCAGCCTACTCATGCCCTCTCTGGTGATGGGGAATGGTCTGGAGCCTCTTCTGATAGTGAATTTCTTTTACTTGACACAGATGGGCTGGCAGCCCTTAACATTTCTTCACCTGTTTCTGTAGCTGAATTTACATATGCAACATCTGTGTTTGGTGATGATAATAAGGCGCTTTCTAAAAGTGAAATAATGTATGGAAATGAGACTGAACTGCAAATTCCTTCTTTCAGTGAGATGGGTTACCCTTCTGAAAGCACAGTCATGCCCAACATGTATGATCACATAAATAAGTTGAATGCATCTTTACAAGAAACCTCTGTTTCCATTTCTATTACCAAGGGCGTGTTTCCAGGGTCCCTTGTTCATACCACCACTAAGGTTTTTGATCATGAGATTAGTCAAGTTCCAGAAAATAACTTTTCAGTTCAACCTACACATACTATCTCTCAAGCATCTGGTGACACTTCGCTTAAGCCTGTGCTTAGTGCAAACGCAGAGCCAGCATCCTCTGACCTTGCTTCTAGTGAAATGTTACCTCCTTCAACTCAGCTCTTATTTTATGAGACCTCAGCTTCTTTTAGTACTGAAGTATTGCTACAACCTTCCTTTCAGGCTTCTGATGTTGACACCTTGCTTAAAACTGTTCTTCCAGCTGTGCCTAGTGATCCAATATTGGTTGAAACCCCCAAGGTTGATAAAATTAGTTCAACAATATTGCATCTCACAGTATCAAATTCTGCTTCAAGTGAAAACATGCTGCACTCTACATCTGTACCAGTTTTCGATGTATCGCCTACTTCTCATATGCGTTCTGCTTCACTTCAAGGCTTAACCATTTCTTATACAAGTGAGAAATATGAACCAGTTTTGTTTAAAAGTGAAAGTTCCCAGCAAGTGGTACCTTCTTTGTACAGTAATGATGAGTTGTTCCAAACGGCCAATTTGGAGATTAACCAGGCCTATCCCCCAGAAGGAAGGCATGCATTTGCTACACCTGTTTTATCAATTGATGAACCATTAAATACACTAATAAATAAGTTTATACATTCTGATGAAATTTTAACCCTTACCAAAAGTTCTGTTACTGATAAAGTATTTGCTGGTATTCCAACAGTTGCTTCTGATACATTTGTATCTACTGATCATTCTGTTCCTATAGGAAATGGGCATGTTGCCATTTCAGCTGTTTCTCCCAACAGAGATGGTTCTGTAACCACAACCAAGTTGTTGTTTCCTTCTAAGGCAACTTCTGAGCTGACTCATAGTGCCAGATCTGATGCCGATTTAGTGGGTGGTGGTGAAGATGGTGATACTGATGATGATGATGATGGTGATGATGATGATGATGATGACAGAGATAGTGATGGCTTATCCATACATAAGTGTATGTCATGCTCATCCTATAGAGAATCACAGGAAAAGGTAATGAATGATTCAGACATCCATGAAAACAATCTTATGGATCAGAATAATCTAATCTCACATTCACGATCTGAGAATTCTGAAGAAGATAATAGAGTCACAAGTATATCCTCAGAGAGTCATACTGGTATGGACAGAAGTCCTGGTAAATCACCATCAGCAAATGGGCTACCCCAAAAGCACAATGATGGAAAGGAGGAAAATGACATTCAGACTGGTAGTGCTCTGCTTCCTCTCAGCCCTGAATCTAAAGCATGGGCAGTTCTGACAAGTGATGAAGAAAGTGGATCAGGGCAAGGTACCTCAGATAGCCTTAATGAGAATGAGACTTCCACAGATTTCAGTTTTCCAGACACTAATGAAAAAGATGCTGATGGGGTCCTGGCAGCAGGTGACTCAGAAATAACTCCTGGATTCCCACAGTCCCCAACACCATCTGTTACTAGCGAGAACTCAGAAGTGTTCCACGTTTCAGAGGCAGGTTAGTTATGGATCAAAAGGATAGATTGAGGTGTGGCGGTTTGCTTTCTCTAAAAGTAAAACAAAATTTATGGAAAGGTAGAAATTTGGTAAAATGGTACATCATCGTTTTTAAAATCAAAACATTCAACAAATCAGTTTCCAATTTTTAAAGTATGATTTTATTTATTATTTCAAATGATTATTTAACACATTTTGGTTTTTAATTTATCTCCAAAATAGACAAAACAATTTTTATTTATTGTCAATATTTCATACTCTACAGGATGCCTTTTCATAATACATTTATTGTACACTGCTTTTAAAATAAGATCAGAGTATGCTATTTTAGATTATTTTAATTTTCATTCTTTTGTCCTAAAACAAGTTGTAAGCTAACTCTATTTAATTATAAAATGAAGTATTAAATCTGAGAGGAATGTGACATAAGCACTTCTCTCTGACACACCCCCATAGGAAGGAATTAGTAATTTGCACGTTCATATCAGTTTGGGGAGCTTTTATTTTTTAAAAAAAAGTTCTGTTGCTAAGTTTTCAGAGTTAATGATGAAGTTAAACAAAAATTTATTGTATTTTTCTTTCTCTACCTTAATGTTGCCTAAAGAGGGCAGTATAAAACATCAAAATACATTTTACTTCATGCCTGCTGTTACACACATTTTTGAAATTAAATAATGGGCATTAATATATATAGTATGTATAGGTATTGTATGACAAGGTGTAAAATACTAAACATTTTTCTGCAGAAATGAATTTCATTTGTGAATGTATTTTATGCAAATTGGCTTACCGGCCAGATGTTTCTTAGAGCAGATTACATGCAGTGTATATAATACAGATGTCTGCTTTAAATGCCAATGGAAGGAAGAGGGAAGTTCAATTCTATTCAGTATAGAAAATTGATACTTTCACCGAATTGATCATAAGAATTTTATAATTTGCTTTTATTAAATGTGAAAGTATTCTGAAATTTCATAATGAAAATATTTAAATCTTAACATTAAGTTAAAAGACAGGCTAATGTCACAAAATGCATTGATTGTATAAAAGTGAATATTTGTAATCCAGAACACAGACATCAGTCTCATGGGATATTTTTTCTCTTTGCTCTTTCATCTTTTGAATTAGTTGTATATTTTTTATTCAGTGCAGCAGCAATGAAAAGTTTGTACATTTTGATAGAGAAGTTTTTCTGTATTCTGACTTGATACCTATTTAACATTGCATTTTAGACACTTAAATGCTGATATGTGAGAATGAATAATTAATCCATAGGTCACTGTAGTCATTAGTGCTGTCATATATAGGAACTGTTATCTGTTCTCAATTATAGTAGTTGCTTTTTAATATTTATTAGATTTACGTTAAAAGAAAATATTAGGAATCCATCTACCTATCTTATCAGATAGTGACATCGATATGTTCTTGTTAGATGATACTGTTGTAGAAAAATATATATAATTAGATGCTAAACCTAAAATTAGTGACTAAAGCTTATCAAGTTTCTCTTCAGTACACTAATTAGTTTTATTTAATTATCAAGAATATGTTCTCCCACTAATTATGATAAAACAATATGAATATAACATCCAACATTAACAAGTAACATAATTAGTGACATAAATAAGATCAAAAAATTAAGGGAAATTCTGGCCTATTTTTAAAACTGTATCTGTAAAATCATATGTAGTCTGTCTTATCCAATAATTGAGTATCTCCCTTTATCAAATGCATTCAAACTAGTTCTGAAACTTAAAATTTTATGGTGTATTTCTAGAATGCAGAACAATTTACAGGATATGTTCTTCAAAATAATACCCATAAGGCAAATATTAATGTCCACAATTTATAAATGAGTACACTGAGACCCAAAGATACCTAGGTTATTTGATCCAGGTCACATGAGTAAATACAAAACTGAGCCTGGAAATGTGTTATTGATGTCTATCTCTTAGAGACTATGCTTTCATGTTGGGGGCCAATTAATAAATGTACTGTTTAAATCATAATGCCAAAATTATACTATCTTATTCTCAAAACATTTTAAAATTTTAATCTTAGTTCATTATTTCATAATTACTTATTAATCAAATCTTTTAATTTAGGTAACTCATGTATACTACTGAGCCATATTAAAACATATTTTAGTCTCAAGTAAATAAAAATAAAATCAGTACGACTAGTTCCTCATTATAGTACACAAAACAACCAACTAATTGTCTGTACTTTCATGTGATATCCCATCTTGTGTAAAAGAGCTAGGTTTCATGCCATAGATTGATCATTCTGACTCCTTAATTAAAGGATTTAAGATCAAGTATTACAGAGAACTTTTGAGAAAAGTTTATACACAAGACTACATGTATGTGCATGTGTGTATACAATGCCTGTATATAAATGTGTATATGGTATATATACATATATAACACATTATATATCTTACATATATAACATATATGATTGGACATATATATATGTATGCTATACATATATACGTGAAATATGTAATTATATATATGTATACCCATATACATGTTGCTATGAAAATTCGTGGCCGTTAAATACTTGCATAATTATATAAGCTTACTTTGAGCATACATTAATCTTCATCACTGGTTCTCAAACTTGAACATAGATCAAAATCAACTGGAACATAGAACATAGAACAAAATCAATTTGTCAAACCACAAATTGCTGAGCCTTACACGCAGAGTTTCTGGTTCAGAAGATTTGGTGTGGTTTGAGTGAAGCCCAAAATTTGCATTTCTAAGTTACAGTGGTGTTGATGTTGCTATTCTGGGGATCACACTTCAAGAAAAACTGATACAGATAATTATATTAACAACCACTTGTACTATACAAGGTACCAGGGACTTTGCTAGGTGAATGTTTTCATTTATGACTCACACACTTACTTTCCATATAGGCAACAATACTTACAATAGAAAAAACTGTGACGATAACCACATACAAAATAAGATGTTTTTCTAAATTTTATAAGGAAATGTTCACTGCATTCACCATCAAGTTATTTAGGTGACTAGATGATTCTAGATGAGTCTCCACAAAATAATGAGCTTAGAATTAACATTTTCAAAAATGAAGGATTGGGCTTTTCTCACAAGAATATTAACTACAACTTAGGGCTCAGTTGGCTTAGCACATTTTCACTTTCTATACAGTTTTATGATTTTTAATCACAACTTTGAATTTCATTTTTTCTAGTAAATGCATTTATAGTTATAAGAACAAACATCTTGGGAAATGTATGTACCATTTACATTCCTGTGATACATTTTATTTATTTATTTATTTATTTATTTATTTATTTATTAGCGTCTCACTCTGTTGCCCAGGCTGGAGTGCAGTGGCATGATCTCAGCTCACTGCAACCTCCATCTCATGGGTTTAAGCCATTCTCCTGCCTCAGCTTCCCAAGTAGCTGGGACTACAGGCACGAGCCATCACGTCCGGCTAATT
>CAUYLG010037526.1:0-69235 GCA_963573385.1 Cacajao melanocephalus
TTTCCGACAAAATAGACTTTAACAGAAACAAACACTGAAAGAAATGAAGGATATTATATAATGGTAAAAGAATCAATGCAACAACAGGAGTTAATGATCATAAATATATATGCACCGAATATAGGAGCACCCAGATACATAAGACAAGTTCTAAATGACTTATAAAGAGACTTGGACTCCCGCACAATAATGGCGGGAGATCTTGACACCACATTGTTAATATTCGACGGACCAACGAGATAGAAAATTAATAGGGAATTTAGACCTAGAATAAGTAAACTTAGTGAATATCTATAGAATTCTTCACCCCAGGTCTCTAGAACATACATTTTTCTCAGTATTATATTATACCTATTCTGAAAGTGACTATATAATTGGAAGCAAATCACTCTTCAGATTTGCATAGCATTTCATAGACTTAAATGAAATATTGGTTGGCTGTTTGTTTATTTTCTTCCCTTATTCCTTCCTGTCTCTGTTGTTAAGTACAGTTATCGGCATAGAAGAGGTTTTTAATACCTATTCCTAGATTGTATTCCAGCCTGGACAATAGAGCAAGAATTCTGTTCTCTCTCCCCCTTTTTTCTTTCTTCTTCTTTCTCTCCTAAAAAAAAAGAAAAACCTCTATCTCTGGATTTTCATAGTATCTTTGGTTGGTTGTTTTTTTCTAGGATTTTCATAGTATCTTATGCTTAACTTTTTTTTTTAATAAAAAATTTTTTTATAAAGATGGGGTTTCACCATGTTGGTCAGGCTGGTCTTGAACTCCCGACCTCAGGTGATCCACCCGCCTTGGCCTCCAAAGTGCTTGGATTACAGGTGTGAGCCACCACACTCGGCCATGCTTAACTTTTAACCTTTTTTTTTTTTTTCAAGAGACAGGTCTCCTACATTGCCAGGCTGGAATGCAGTGGCTAATCACAGGCGAAATCATTGTCCGCTGCAGCCACAAGCTCCCGGGCTCCAGCAATACGCCTGCCCCAGCCTCCTGAGTAGCTGGAACTACAGGTGTGGGCCACGTGCCTGGCTCTTATGCTTAACCTTTTAAAATTTTTGGTCTCATAGCGCTCATTGACACAGTTCATGTCACTCAGTAGGCCCTCAGTACATTTTGTTGAATAATGGGATTCCATTTCTTCAAAAATTGAAAGGGTCTATTAGAATAGGAGAATCCTTTAATTCTTTTCAGACCAATACATTTTATGAATCGGCCAGGTGTGATGGCTCACACCTGTAATCCCAGCACTTTGGGAGGCTGAGGCAAGCGGATCACCTGAGGTCAGGAGCTCAAGACCAGCTTGACTAACATGGCGAAACCCCGTCTCTACTAAAAATACAAAATTAGCCAAACATGGTGGCACATGCCTGTAATCCCAGCTACTCGAGAGGCTGAAGCAGGAGAATCCCTTGAACCCGGGAGTTAGAGGTTGCAATGAACCAAGATCATGCCATTGCACTCCAGCCTGGGCAACAAGAGGGAAACTCCATCTCAAAACAAACAAACAAACAAACAAACATTCTATGAATCCCAGCTTATCTCCCTAGTAGGAAATTTGTGAAGTGAAGCTACTTTGTGCATGGAATGACCAATGCTTAAGAATAAGAATACTAATATCTAAAAGATTCTCTTAGGACTAGATAGCAACCTCCCTCCCTGTCTGCTAGATATGCCTCTCTACATTTCTCCGTCTCCAGCGGTTGTTTTGTTTTGTTTTGTTTTGTTTTGTTTTCTTGAGACAGTCTTGCTCTGTCACCCAGGCTGGAGTGCAGTGGCACGATCTCGGCTCACTGCAACCTCTACCTTCCAGATTCAAGCAATTCTCATGTCTCAGCTTCCTGAGTAGCTGGGACTATAGGCATGCTTATCTTTGTATTTTTTAGTAGAGACGGGGTTTCGCCATGTTGGTCAGGCTGGTCTCAAACGATCCACCCGCCTCAGCCTCCCAAAGTGCTGGGATTACAGGAGTGAGCAACAGCACCCTGCCAGTAAATTGTTAACAATTGTGTTAGCCATTCTAAACAATGTATATTTCATATAAACAGTACCATGAAATGTGTATTACCTAGTGACTTTTTTTTCCCCCATTTATTGTGCCTTTAGAGATCTTCTTGTGTCAGTACAGATATAGCCACTTTACATAGTGTGGATGTACTAGAGTTTACTTAATCATTTACTTGATCATTACATACTTATTGTTGGATATTTAGATGGCTGCTGAGTTTTCATTATTACAAACAGTGCTGCAATAAACATTCTGATACGCCTATCTTTGTGTACATTTGAATAATTTTGAGGAATAAATTCTTTTTTTTAATTATTATTTTTAGATGAAGTCTTACTCTGTTGCCCAAGCTGGAGTGCAGTGGCATGATGTCGGCTCACTGCAACCTCTACCTCCCTGATTCAAGCAATTCTCCTACCTCAGCCTCCTCAGTATCTGGGATTACAGGTGCGTGCCACCATGGCTGGCTAATTTTTGTATTTTTAGTAGAGACGGGGTTTCACCATGTTGGTCAGGCTGGTCTCGAACTCCTGACCTTGTGATCTGCCCCACACCCCTTAGCCTCCCAAAGTGCTGGGATTACAGGCATGAGCCACCACACCCAGTGAGGAATAAATTCTTTTATTTTATTTTATTTTATTATTTATTTATTTATTTATTTTTTAAGATGGGGTTTCACTATGTTGGCCAGGCTGGTCCTGAACTCCTGACCTCAGGTGATCCACCCACCTCAGCCTCCCAAAGTGCTGGGATTACAGGCGTGAGCCACCGCGCCTGGCCGGAATAAATTCTTAAAAGTGGCATGTAAAAGTGTATGACATGTTTATCTGTGTGTGTGTGTGTATGTGTGTGTACTTTTTTTTTTTTTTAAAGATGGGGTTTTGCCCATGTTGCCCAGGCTGGTCTCAAACTCCTAGCTCAAGCGATTCACCCACCTCAGCCTCCCAAAGTGCTAGGATTACAGGTGTGAGTCACCACACCCAGCCAAAATTGTATGTTTAATACATCCTTAAAATTGCCTCTGTACAGATAGATATTTTACAAAGTCTACAAGAAGTTATATTTTTACTGACATTATAAGACTTTCAGTTTCCTCTACAGCCTCCTGGAATCTTTCTCATTTTTGTACATCAGTTGAGCAAAATGCTATTCCACTGCTGTTTTAATTTACATTTTCCCGATACTCAGAGGGCAATAGTCTTTTCATGTTTATTGGCCACTTGTATGTCTTTTCTGTGAATTGCCTATTTACTACTATTGCCTAGTTTTTTGTTGGGTTATCTTTTTCTTTAAATAGATTTTTAAAATATGTCTTTTATGATTGTGAATATTAATCTTTTGCTGCAAATAATTTCTCCTAAGGCTGGGCACGGTAGCTCGTGCCTGTAATCCCAGCACTTTGGGAGGCCAAGGCAGGGGGATCACAAGGTCAGGAGTTCAAGACAAGCCTGGCCAACATAGTGAAACCTTGTCTCTACTAAAAATACAAAAATTAGCAAGGCATGATGGTGCATGCCTGTAGTTCCAGCTACTCAGGAGGCTGAGGCAGGAGAATCGCTTGAACCAGGGAGGTGGAGGTTGCAGTGACTTGAGATCATGTCACTGCACTCTAGCTTAAGCCACAGAGTGAGAATCTGCCTCAAAAAAAAAAATGCTCTTAGATAGTCACTTCCTATTTTGGGAACTTGAGGGTGGAGGGGTTACTTGTTCTTTTAACTTTTTTTTTTTGTGGGAGACAGAGTCTCCCTCTATCACCCAGGCTGGAGTGAGTGGTGCAATCACAGCTCACAGTAGCCTCAACCTGCTAGGCTCAAGCGATCCTCCTGCCTCAACCTCCCAACTAGTGAGGACTACAGGCATGAGCCACTGCACCTGGCTATGTCTTTTAACTTCATGATCACACTAATTCACAAGACCTTCCATTATGTTAGAAATTCTCCTGGACTTTTTACATAAATTCTTTACACAGCATGGAGAAATCTGATTTGATCCATTTATGGGTGAATTGTTCTCACCAATTTATGTAATCTGCGTTGAACCCAAAGCACCAGGCCAGTTCTTGCCCAGAATTCCCTCCACTTTACTCGTATCTACTATTTTGCAGTTTGCAGAGTCTCGTGCTTTCTTTAAAGGTTAATGCAAGTCTCAAAGTCCGCAATGATCTCTCTCTTCCTGGTTCACTATGTATTTGGGACATGATAAAGGTTTGTGTTTTGCATGTGTATATATTGTAACTTAAACTGGACGGGATTCTATTCAACTGAAGCAGCCTTACTTTTGTCTGGACTCTCAGTGTTTTTACTCACAGGAGTCCAGTACATATCTGTTGGTTGGTTTTTTTTTCTTCTTCTTCTTCTTCTTCTTTTACTTTCCATCCAGTAACTTTTTTTTTTTTTTTGGTTGTTTTAAAAATACTTTGTCATAGGAAAATCTTCAATGACTCCCTCCTCCCTTATACACACTGTGGGCAATTTGCATCGGCGTCTGTCCAATCATCTTTTGTGTGTGCTCTGTCTTTTGTTGCCACGTGTCCTTAGGCCACCCTGCTCATTATGTCTGGGGTTCCAAACCTCAGCAATAATGTCGTGAACAATGTTAAGGATCCCATTTCTGCAAAACGTTCTGGTGGCATAAAAAGAAGCTAGTATTTTTCACCTTTGAAAGATACATCTTTAAAGTCCAACTTGTGCCTGGCATGGGTCTTTATTTCATGCTACCTCAGATCTGCCTTCTCAAACACAATTGCAGTGCTGGATATCAGGATGCAACAGTGGCCCCACTAACATCAGACCCCATGGTCCTTGACAGCAGTTTCTTTTTTGGCTTTTCTTTCTTTCTTTTTTTTTTTTTAAGATGGAGTTTCACCATGATGGCCAGGCTGGTCTTGAACTCCTGACCTTGTGATCAGCCCACCTCCGCCTCCCGAAGTGCTAGGATTACAGGCGTGAGCCACCACGCCCAGCCGACTTTTCAAAATTAAAAGAGAAAATCAGGCCAGGCATAGTGGTTCACGTCTGTAATCCCAGAACTTTGGGAGGCTGAGTTGGGCTGATCACAAGGTCAGGAGTTCAAGACCAGCCTGGACAACATGGAGAAACCCTGTCTCTACTAAAAATACAAAAATTAGCCAGGTATGGTGGTGCATGCCTGTAATCCCAGCTACTCAGGAGGCTGAGGTAGGAGAATCACTTGAACCCGGGAGGCAGAGGTTGTAGTGAGCCAAGATAATGCCACTGCACTCCAGCCTGGGCAGCAGAGTGAGACTTCGTCTCAAAAAAAAAAAAAACCTAATCAAAACATTAAAATAAAATTGAGATTTCATTGTTTAAATTGTAGATATTATTACCACTGCCTCTACTGTGTTTACTTTTAAAATACAAAAACCTTTTATTACATTTCAAAAAGATAAAAAAGTCATCAGAGTGGACTCATCCCCTAGCTTCAATCATTATCATCTCACTGCCGATCTTGTTTTATTCGTACCTTCATTCCATGCTCACACTCTCTAGGTGATTTTGAAGTAAATCTCAAATGCCACATTCATTTATACTTAAATATTATCCTAATATTTTTATTTATTTTATTTTTTGTTTGCTGCAGTGCAATGGCATGATCTCGGCTCACTGCAACCTCCGCCTTCCAGGTTCAAGCAATTCTCCTGCCTCAGCCTCCCGAGTAGCTGGGATTACAGGCATCTGCCACCACACCCAGCTAAATTTTTTTGTATTTTTAGTAGAGATGGGATTTCACCATGTTGGCCAGGCTGGTCTCAAACTCCTGACCTTAAATGAGCCCCTGCTTCGGCCTCAAAAAGTGTTGCGATTACACACGAGAGCCACAGCACCCAGCCTATCCTAATATTTTTTAAAGGCATTAAGGCAGAAATGTTCTTTCTGGCATTTTCATTTAAAGCTCTGGAGCCTTGTGTGTGTATGTGTGGTCTTCATTCACACACATTCAAAGCATTTAGCGTGCTACACGGCAGAAATGCACACCATGGGAGTAGAATAAAAGCAAGTTTGGGGCCCGGGCGCGGTGGCTCACGCCTGTAATCCTAGCACTTTGGGAGGCCGAAGTGGGTGGATCACCTGAGGTCAGGAGTTCAAGACCAGCCTGGCCAACATGGTGAAACCCCATCTTTAAAAAAAAGAAAAACAAGTTCGATAAGTGTGATAATGCTAGTGGCACACAAGACATCAAGGTCATCATGACAGAGAAATGACGAGTCCATAAAGACAGAGGAAAGGGATGTGTTTGAACTGAGATGAAATTGCTTGTGTGGATATAGTGCTGGGTTTTTTTCAAGTTGACTTTCAACCTTCTGCAAATACAAATTCTTGAAGACCGGTCCTAGACAGCAGAATTTCATCTGTTGAAATAAATTAAAGTTCCCAAACGTTTATTCCTTTTATTGTTTTTAGTTTTACTTCAAAATGATTTTAAACCTACAGAAAAAGTTGCAAGAATAATACAAATAATTCCCATTATTTTTCTTTGAGATGGAGTCTCACTGTGTTGCCCAGGCTGGAGTGCATTGTCTCAATCTTGGCTCACTGCAACCTTTGCCTCCCAGATTCAAGCAATTCTCCTGCCTCAGCCTCCTGAGCAGCTGGAATTACAGACACCCACCACCATGCCTGGCTAAATAAACTTTTTAAAGAATTCCCATATACTTTCATCCTGATTTGCCAATCGTTGATATTTCGATGCATCTGCCTCCATCTTTGTCTCTCTTTGTTTCTGTGTCTATTTCTATCTCTCATTATGTATATAATACACTCTCACAGATATTCACACATACACAGACTTTTTTCTCCTGATTTACAGTTAATTGCTGACATCATGGCCTTTACCTCTTTTGAATAGTCAGGGTGCATATCCTTAAAAGGGATATTTTCTAATATAACTAGTTATTTTTGTTTTGTTTGCTTGTTTGATTGATTGGTTGGGTTTTTTGTTTGTTTTTTTTTAATTGAGGCAGAGTCTCACTGTCACCCAGGCTGGAGTACAGTGGCACAATATCAGCTCACTGGAAACTCTGCCTCCCAGGTTCAAGCAATTTTCCTACTCCAGCCTCCAGAGTAGCTGGGATTACAGACACCACCACCACGCCCGACTAATTTTTGTGTTTTTTAGTAGAGACGGGGTTTCACCATGTTGGCCAGGCTAGTCTCGAACTCCTGACCTCAAGGGATCCACCCACCTCATACTCCCAAAGTGCCTGAATTACAGGCATGAGCCACCTCACCCAGCCCTGTGATATAACTAGTTATATTATCAAGTTCAGTCATGTAGCATTGGTTTATTATCTAATATACAGTTCATACTCAAATTTTGCTAATTATTCCAAAATGTTATTGTGCCACTCATCTAAACCAAACCCAAGATTTCCCATTTCTTTAAAAAGGAGCAGTGCCTGGCTGAATGAGGTGGCTCACACCTGTAATCCTGGCACTTTTTGAGGTTGAGGCAGGCAGATAGGAGTTGGAGACCATCCTGACCGACATGGCGAAGCCCCGTCTCTACTAAAAATACAAAAATTAGCCAGGTCTGGTGGCACATGCCTGTAATCCCAGCTACTTGGGAGGCTGAGGCAGGAGAATCATTTGAACCCGGGAGTCGGAGGTTGCAGTGAGCTGAGATCGCACCACTGCACTCCAGCCTGGGCGACAGACCCAGTTTTGTCCTATTGATGGTGATGCTGATTTTGATCATTTGTTTAAGGTAGTGTCTGCCAGGCTCTTCCATCGTTATCTTTGTCTCCAATGAAATTAATACTTCATCTATGGGGGAAATACCTTGAGACTATGTAAATATAGCCTTTTCCTCTTCTGAATTTCATCCAGTCATTTTAGTATACATTGATTCTTGCCTGAATTAATTAATACTACGATGGTTGCAAAATGGTGATTTTTCTAACTCTACTATTTCTTCTACATTTTCAGTTGACAGTCTATCAAACTTCTATTTTTTAATTTATTTACTTTGAAACAGGGTCTTGTTCTGTCACCCAGGCTGGAGTGCAGTGGTGCGATCATCATAGCTCACTGAAGCCTCAACCTCCCGAGCGCAAGCAATCCTCCCAACCTCAGCCTCCTGAGTGGCTGGGACTATAGGCATATGCCACTAGCCCAGCTACTTTATTTATTTATTTTTATTTTGGAGAGATGGGTTCTCACTATATTGCCCAGTCTGGTCTTGAACTTTTGGGCTCAAGCGATCCTCCCACCTGGACCTCCCAAAGTGCTGGGATCACAGGCATAAGCCACTGTGGATAACCTCAAATTTTTATTTTCAGTTTTACCTCTTACGTCTATTACAAATAAGATGGGGTTCACCAAGTATTGATTGCCTGTTTTGTGTGGGACCCTAGGAAGCATCAGAAGGAACACAATGATAAGATCATTTGTCCCCTACAGGGCCACTTGATTTGTTGGGGGTGACAGGCATAAGGCAGATGGTAAGAAGTGCTTTCTAGGGGATGCAAAGGGAAAGAGAAGAAACCAACAGAGAAGGTAATTCTTTCTGGGGGAACTGGAGTGACCCTGGGAGGAAGGTGGGCTTACAGCCGGGCCTTGTGGCATATATCTGGTTGTATCAGTCTGTTCTCATGCTGTCAATAAAGACTGAGTAATTTATTTTATTTTTTTGAGTCAGGGTCTCACTCTGTCACCCAGACTGGAGTGCAGTGGCGCAACCTCGGTTCACTGCAGACTGCCTGCCGGGCTCAAGCAGTTCTCCTGCTTCAGCCTCCCAAGTAGCTGGGACTAAAGGCATGTACCACCGCACCCAGGTAATTTTTGTATTTTCAGTAGAGATGGAGTTTCACCATGTTTGCCAGTCTGGTCTTGAACTCCTGACCTCAAGTGCTCTACCCACCTTGACCTCCCAAAGTGCTGGGATTCCAGGTATAAGTCACCATGCCCAGCCCGAGACTGGATAATTGATAAATTGATAAAGGTTTAATGAACTCAGAATTCCACGTGGCTGGGGAGGCCTCACAATCATGGCAGAAGATTAAGGAGGAGCAAAAGAACTTCTTACGTGGTGGCAGGCAAGAGAGCTTGTGCAGGGGCAGCTCCCCTTCATAAAACCATCATATCTCATGAGACTTATTCACTATCACGAAAACAAGGAAAGACCTGTTCCCATGATTCAATTACCTCCCCCCAGGTTTCTCCCATGACAGGTAGGAATTATGGGAACTACAATTCAAGATGAGATTTGGGTGGGGACACAGCCAAATCATATTTATGGTATATGTGCTCAAAGAAAGGCATTAGAGTTAAAGGGAACCCCAGGGGCTTTGGGAAATTACAAATAATCCGTACGGTTAGAGCCTAAGGTTCACCGGAGAACAGAAGGGGAGGGATAGTGAGATACAAAGTTGGGAAGATAAGCTGGGGTCAGCACCAGGTCCCAGGCTGAGGAGTCTGAATGTCATTCTTCACTGAGGAAAGCAATGAAACATATCTGAGGAGGGAGGTTACCTATCAGGTGATGCTTACATTGCTTAGGGCAGGGATTATATCTTATTCATTTTTGTATGAAGAATTTTGTATGAAGACCTGCACAGAGTTGAACAGAGAGTGTTCAGTAAATGTTTGCAGGTGCCAGTGTGCCGAATAATTTAGGATAAAGACTGGTGTATATGTTTTATGTGTGAGTTGTGGTCACAACAGTGGGGAGCTGGTGGGTGGGAATGGGGCCTTAGAAATTCAGCTGTCTACTGAATTTTTAGTAGAAAATGTTTTGTTTTTGAGACAGGGTCTTGCTCTGTCGCCCAGGCTGGAATGCAGCGGCACAATCATGACTCACTGTAACCTCAGACTCCTGAGTTCAAGCAATCCTCTTGCCTGGGCTTCCCAAGTAGCTGGGTCTACAGGCGTGTACCACCACACCTGGTTAGCTTCTTCTTTTTACTCACTGTAGAGACTGGGGTCTTGTTATGTTGGCCAGGCTGGTCTTGAACTCCTGGCTTTAAGCAATCCTCCCACATCAGCCTCTCAAAGCATTGGGATAGCAGATGTGAGCCATCTTGCTGCGCCTCTAGGATGTTTTAAGTATCAAGTTCGTAGACCACTACCCCCACCCTCCCTCCGCTTTAATTTCCGAAATCTTAGTAACCAAATTTGAAAATTACTTTTGAACAACTTTATGTTCCAGAAAGGAGAATAAGACTCTTAGAGAAATGATAGTATGAGCTGGGCATGGTGGCTCAAGCCTGTAATCTCAGTACTTTGGGAGGCTGAGGCAGGAGGATTGGTTGAGCTCAGGAGTTTGAGACCATCCTGGGCAACATGGCGAGACCCCGTTTCTACAACAAAAAATTTAAAAATTAGCTTGATTTGGTAGGGCACGCCTGTGGTCCCACCTACTGGAGAAGCTGAGGTGGGAGGATCACTTGAACCCACGAGGTTGGAGCAGCAGTGAGCCATGTTTGCATGAGTGCACTCCAGTCTGAGAAACAGAGCAAGACCCTATCTCAAAAATAAATAAATAAATAAAAGAGAGAAAGATAACATCCTATTTGAAACTATTGCATGCCAAATCTTCTGTGTATTTTAGAATTTAAGAAGCCAAACACAAACACCTATTTAAAGATGTATTAAAAACTTTACCTGGTTTTAGGAGTCTGTCCATTTTGTCAAAACAGTGTAAATAGCGTATTTTATTTAATAGGAGAAAACAGAGCAACAAAGTAAAATGAGATACCCAAAATAACAGAGTAAAAATAATGGTAGAGGAAGTCTTGCTGATCACTTAGCATTTAAAGCATATTGATATTTCAAGCATTCCCTATATTATCCCTTTTGAACTTCAAACTCCCCTCTGTAATCTCTCCTCAGCTTCTTCATTCTGCAGTGAAATTCCTGAAAATCTTAGCAGCTTGGTTAAGAAAGCTTACATATTTTCTCAGTACAGAGTATTGGCAAGTGGTAGCTACACTTTACTGGCTTCAAATAGAAAATCATTTGATCATCACCTACAGTTTTGATTAACCCTTAGCTGTAGAAAGGTAATATTTATTTATGTTTTCATTTAAAATATTTATTGTGATTACAAATGGAATAGATAGCAATTGTAGAAAATCTAGAAAATACTGAAAAGTATCCAGAAATGAATAATGACCCATAATTTTGTTTTTTGTTGACGGAGTCTTGCTCTCCCGCCCAGGCTGCAGAGTGTAGTGGTGAAATCTCAGCTCACTGCAACCCCTGCCTCCCAGGTTCAAGTGATTCTCCTGTCTCAGCCTCCTGAGTAGCTGGGATTACAGTCGCACATCACCATGCCTGGCTAATTATAATTTTTTTATTTTTAGTAGAGACAGGGTTTCGCCATGTTGTCCAGGCTGGTCTCGAATTCCTGACCTCAGGTGATCTGCCTGCCTCGACCCAAAGTGCTGGGATACAGGCACAAGCCACTGCTCCCAGCAACGACCTATAATTTAACCATCCAATGAGGGCCACCAAAATACATCCATGTTTAGTATTTTCATCTTTGTGGGTACATGTTTATAAAACCTCTTTCTTTGACTATACATGGCATGAATGTTTTCCCATGTCACTAAATATTCCTTAATAATATGAATTTTTCCCTTTTCTTTCCCCAACGACTCAACATGGTAGAATTATGATTTTGGGTGGCATAACAGTAACCATGGTATGAATGTATTGCTTAACTCCTTTCTTATTGTTGACACTTAACCTAGGTTGTTTCCAATTTTATTTTTATTTAAATTAATTATTATTATTATTTGAGACAAGATCTTGCTCTGTCACCCAGGCTGGAATGCAGTGGTGTGATCATAGCTCACATAGTTCACATAACCTTGAACTCCTGGGCTCAAGTGATCCTCCTGCATCAGCCTTCCAGGTAGCTGGGACTACCGGCATGCACCGCCATGCCTGGTTAATTTTAAACTTTATTTATTTATTTTATTTTTTTCAGAGATGGGGTCTCGCTCGCCATGTTGCCCAGGCTGGAGTTCTGTGGCTATTCACAGGTGCAATCCCACTACTGATCAGCATGGGCGTTTTGACCTGCTCTGTTTCCAACCTAGGCTGCTTCACCCCTCCTTAGGCAACCTGGTGGTCCCCTGCTCCTGAGAGGTCACCATATTGATGCCGAACTTAGTGTGGACACCCGATTGGCATAGCGCACTGTAGCCCAGAACTCCTAGACTCAAGTGATCCTCCCACCTCAGCCTCCCGAGTAGCTGGGACTACAGGCATGCGCCACCACGCCGGTCAATTTTAAACATTTCTGTAGAGACAGGGTCTCACTATGTTGCTCAAGCTGGTTTCCAGCTCCTGGCATCAAGCAAGTCTCCCACTTTAGCCTCCCAAAGGGCTGGGATTATAGGTGTGAGCCACCGTGCCTGGCCCAATTTTATATACAAAGATATATGCATATATACACATACACCTTTCCTAGAAGAGGAATTATCTATCATTTTCAAAGTTATTTACATTTCAGTCTTTTTCATACTTGTCAAATTGTCCTTCTCCAAAGTTATAAAGTTTACACAACTATCAACAGTGGGTGGAAGTTAAGGGAGGAAGAACTCGGATTGCCCTCAGCACTATTTTTACACACTTCATCTATAAATCAACATCTAAAAGAGTATTTCCGTGTGATCCATGCACACTTCATCTGAGCATTCATGGGGTGTGCCCCACAGCCCGCTACCATTACAGCTTTCCTCATAACATGAACAGCAATTGGCTCAAAACACTGCCCATTGTGATGCTGATGATGAGACCTCCCTCATGTTCTAAAAGATTGTCTGGTGTAACCACTTTAGTTCAGACCTTTCTCTTAACCTTGCCTATGGTGTTTTGAGTCAGAATTCAAATACTGTACAGTTTAAGCTACCATATGCTTGTTCTATAACTTGGTTCCAGGCATTTATATTTATGTCACTTTTGTCTACTTATTATTTTATTAACAAGGTGGAAAGAGCAATCCCAGTCTCTCCAAAAGGTAAAACTTTCCTGTTTTTTTGGATATTACTAGAATTTTAAAATTAGGCTAGGTAAATTATAGTACTCTTAGGAATAAGTGCATAATGGGAGTTTATGAAATATTTTAAGAAGAACACATTAAAAAATCCAAACTTAAATATAAAATTTAATTTCTTGAAAACTGGGGGCAGGGCCGGGTGCGGTGGCTCATGCCTGTAATCCCAGCACTTTGGGAGGCCAAGGTGGGTGGATCACTTGAGGCCAGGGGTTCGAGACCAGCTTGGCCAACATGGTGAAACCCCGTCTTTAGAAAAAAAAAAAAAAAACTGGGGGCAGGAGACATTACAAAAATAAAATATGAAGTTGTTGTCTCATTAAGACATCATTTTAATTAATATAAAAAGAAGTACTTAGTCTTATTTAAATTGCAGATTGTTTCATCATAAAAGCAATGAACATCTCTCTTGTCTCGTAATCTTTTGAGTCAAAATACTTTAAATTCCAACTAATCTCAATTGAAGCTTCTATTTATCAGGCTATTTCCTTAATGACATTTTTTCTGATATGTGGCTTTAAGTGGTTGCCATTAATGAAAAAACACAAAGACTACAGATGTGAAATGTTTGAGAGGACAGTAATTATGTTTTAAGTTTTCACTGATACAGCTTCCAACAGGGGTGGACAATCAATGACTACCAAAAAGTCACTTTAATTAAATAATCTTACCCTAGAGAAGAGTGCGCTCCCATGTAAAACTTTATTTTTCATGTTTATTCTTGTTCTTTTTTCTGTGACCCAAGATCACTTGGCAATTTGATTCTGATTTGGCAGAAATAAGTATTCAAGAAATATTTTTCTACTCAAAGTGAATACAATTTTGTTGACTGTGATACTCTAGATCTTTTCAAGCTCCCTCTGACATTTTTGCCAAACAACTGAATTTAGATATTCCTTTTGCCGTGTCGTTATGTGAACACTGCCCTAGTGATTGGTTCATATTTCCCTCATCTCATCATTTAGAAACTATTTATCTATTTTTTCCACTGCCTCCTTCAAACCCCCTCCCCCATCACCGAATGCCTGTTCAGCCCCCGCATATTCATCCGTATTTATTCCCGTAAAGATAGTGACACTTATGGTTTATTCTAAGACTAAATCTGTGTTGCCCAGTGACTAACAACTTAAGCATGCACACTGCTTCTATGCTTACCCTCCTACCTAACTTGACTACTCAACATTTTTATTTCTTTCTCTGAGAATCCCCTGTTTTGGCACAGTTCAGTTAACACACCACTGCCAGGCCACTAATTGATTTCTGAAACCTGACATTTGTTTTTTGTTTTCTCCTATCTTCCCTAATGGTACAGCACTACTAAGCAAGAAGGAATGCAAAGAACTAGAAAGTTCAAAGTAATTGAGGATCTGTCCATTCACACTGTCTGGCTTCATGCCAATGTAGAACCTGGATCATCTGAAAAATATTTATCAAGTTTTAACCCTTTTTGCTAAGTCGATGAAACAGGTTTGCAGCTGTAGCGTTTATGTTAAAAGCAACAGCAAGGAAGCTTGGTTAAACATGTTCTTTATATGTTCAGACCGCATGGCAAATGTCTCCGAAAAGGATTACTTTCCAATTTCCGTACTATTGTACAGTGCTAAGCTAGTGATTTTCTGTGAGACTGAAGAGCAGGGCATTTCAGAGAAACTATTACTTAAAAGTGGCAGCCCTATTTCATGAATCTTTATGCCCGAAATGAAATTTTAAAACATCCTACTGTATTGGAGCAAAAAGGAATATATTCAGTTAGCTATAAGAACCCCAAAGCTAGCTTCATATCTATATTCATTATGAAAAATGGAAATATGAAAAACTTAACAAGACTAAAAATATTAAAAACATCAATAGTTGCATGGTTTTCTTTTTCTTGCTTCTTTTTGCAATGGAAAAGCTTTTGTAAATGAAAGCATGCTAAAAAGTGGTGTGAAATTACAGAAGCATTTCCAGTAAAATACATGGATTTCATTGCAGTGAAAACTTAGGTTGAAATATCAGGCCCCCAAAGCTCTCATAAAAAGAAAGACAAAAGGAAAGGTCTAGATAGGTTTAAAAGCACATTAAGATACAGCTACCAAATGTATTAAATCTAAGTTAGATTTAGCTTAAAGTTACAAGAGCACAAAAGTTCTATTAAGAATTATCTACATCACATTTAGGTTTGATGTTATCAGAATTAAGTAACTAAAATCTTTCAAAGCCCAATTTTTAAAAAGAGTTACATTAAATCCCATCCTAATTCTATAATGTTTCTAAACTAATTAATTACACGATAAGTTTGATATTAGAGAAAAGCAGGGCAGCTTTTAAAGATAAATGTAGACAGCATGGGACTGCTTGGTTAGAGAAAAACTTGCAAAAGCACTTACTAAATAATACTTTGGTAACATGAAAGTAGTCATCAGCTATTCCCTGAAAGCAGCGATCACAGCTATAAAAATGAATCAGGTATCAACAGGAAGAGAAGGAAAAGGAGAAAAACCTAGTTTACAGCATATTTTTATATTTTCTTTTTTTAATGCAGCCCCAGCTGTTGCATAATTTTATATTTTCTAAAATAAATACATTTCTTTATGTGCATATTAATTTCCTACACATTGAAAATGAGATCCATACCTCTGACAGATACACTCTTTGAAGTGAACTTTTTTTCAAATACTTTTTTTTTTTTTAAACAAGCTGTTTTAATCTGAAGTGATGAGTAGGCTGTTGTATAGGTAAAACTGTCTAATGGTATACTGTGCTGTCAACATATGTACATTTGTAGTAATATTACAGGCATTTTTATTGCAGTTTATTGTTCCGGCCTCCCAGTAAGCCAGATAAAATCATGTACAAGAACATTAAGGATTAAGGGAAGTGGTTTCCTTAGGTGATTGCTGGCAAAAACTCACCCTCCCGTTATAACAACATAGTAAATGGATGGTAATGTATTTGGCTATTTCTTTTCAACAAATTTGGACTCCTAGTTTTCAGAGCTGCTCTGTGTCTATGTTTGTGGCTTTTTGGTTGTCTCTTCGCAGGAAAAGGTGCCACAATATGAAGTAAATGTGCTAGGTTTCTGTTTTGTAAATATTAAAGTCCATTTTGTGAACATACAGTGCTAGTAAAAATAAGTCAAAGATGTAATGTCTATTTAAATACACATTTGAGCTAGTCATGCTTAAATTAGATTCCATGCTTCGGCTAGAATCAACATACTTAAATATTAGAAACTTCAAAATTCATATGGCCCAAGCTCGCCTCTCCACACACAGAGAGGAGGTAGAAATGTGTGGGAAAACGTCTAGCAATTAAAATCCTAAAGGAGGGGAGGAAACGCAGGCTTTTATGCAAGGACTTGAAAAAACGCTTGCCATCAAATCTTTTATTCAGGCATTCTGAATTTGTTTTGTTAAATGGATAAACTCACTGCTAAAGATACAGAGAGACAAGAGCTGTTTTAAATTTGTTTATCACACCGCCCCTAGTTTTCTGCTAAAGAGAAGCACATTTTGGATATTTAAAAGTACACACTCATCAGACAAGTCTCTAAAAGCCTCAGTGCCCCCACCTAGCTGCCTTCTGGGTTTCAGCTTTTGAGTTTCAGGTCCTTGCACAACACCTAAGACGTGCAATACTCTTTCTCCCTAATCCTGGCAGAGAACAGTCCGAAGAGATCTCCCTCCGCGTCTCCACCCAAATTCCCCCTCTTCCCAGATTCCACCCGCTCCGCTACTTCCCTCCGCCCCCGGCTCCGCCAGCCCAATCTGTCAGAGAAGTTGTGTACAAACTGCGCGGCGGCCCTGCGCGCGAAGCTCGTGGCCCGAGAGGGGTGCGGTCGGGCCGGTGGAGGCGGGGCCCCGGCCGCCTCTCTCCCTGCTCATAGGCTAGTCACTTCTGCCCGGCCGGCCTCGGGGCCTCGGGATTCGCGGCGGCACTGCCAATCAGGTGAGCGGACCCCGCCCCCCGGGAGTTGGGTGAAATAGAGGCGGGCGTCAAGTGTCAGTAGTCGCGGGGCAGGTACGCGCGTTCGCAGCTTGCTCGCTGAGGTCGGCGCTGGCGGGAGCGGGCTCCGGAGAGCTTGAGAGCGCCGTGGGGCGGGGCGGGAGAAAGTGGCCGCCCGGAGGACGTTGGCGTTTACGTGTGGCAGCGGAAGAGTTTTGCTTTTGGTGCGCGCCTTCGAAAACTGTGCCTGCCGCTGACTGAGGGGTCCGCCCGAAACCTCCCCTCCTCCGCCAGCAGCCCAGCGCCGAGCTCGCTGGCCCGAGCCAGCGTGGGCGAGGTGGGAAGTGCACCCGACCCGCACCCGGAGCCGCGCCCCCGAGTGCCCATGGCTACGCGGGTGCTGAGCATGAGCGCCCGCCTGGGACCCGTGCCCCAGCCGCCGGCGCCACAGGACGAGCCCGTGTTCGCGCAGCTCAAGCCAGTGCTGGGCGCCGCGAACCCGGCCCGTGACGCGGCGCTCTTCCCCGGCGAGGAGCTGAAGCACCCGCACCACCGCCCGCAGGCGCAGCCCGCGCCCCCGCAGGCCCCGCAGCCGGCCCAGCAGCCCGCAGCCGGTCCGCGGCTGCCTCCCGAGGAGCTGGTCCAGGTAGGAAGAGCCGCTCCCCTCCCACCGCTGCACTCCCGGGCTCGGGCGTGTCCCGCCGCTGCGACGCGCGGGCGACAGGGGCCGCTCCAGGCTGGGGCGTGCAGCGGGGCGCACTGGAGCCGGTGCTGGGGAGGCAGACCCCCCCCCCGTGCCAGCCTGGCTGGGGCCCCGCGTTTCGCGGAGAGTAAATGGGGGTCCGGAGGTGGGGAGGGGCCAGGGAGAATGTGCCCTGGCGGGTCGGCCTAGGAGAGATCAGAGGGAAGAGAACTGCCTGCTCACGCGCACTTTAGTTGTTTTTCTTACACTTGAGGGATGAAACCTTGTACCTTACGCTGTTTTACTTAAATTACGCCTTCGCCTTTACCGCTCTCCAATGCCAAGGAATTGGAGTCCCCCCACCCCCATCGTCTCGGGTTAAGTAGAAACGCAAATTGGAGTGCTGCGGAGAGGTTCCCCAAGGTTTCATACACTGTGGCTCAACCTGCTTTTAGAAGGGATCGCGGGCCACGTTTGGAAAATAAGAGGAAAGCTAAGGTGGTGTTGGAGCGCTTATTTCTCCTTAAAAAAAAATACCGGGGTGTTGTTTTCTTCGTGTGCGCGTAAATTTCCTCCCGGGGCCGCGTTGAAATCTGGCAGTTGGCTTTTACACTTGCCCAGCAGCCGAATTAGAGCCACCGCCTGTTTCTTTCGCCCACGCAGGGAGTCATATAGCCCAGAAAAAACTTCCCGGGACTTTTAGCCTGTCCCAAGGAAAAAAAAATTGGAAACATACCCACATGCAAACAGCTGGAAGAGCTAAAATCAGAAACCACTAACCGCCGCGGGAGCGCAGTGCACGAAAGGGTTTAGTTCAGTTTATTTCAAGACACTTCATTTAGTAGCCCTTTGGTGTATCGTGTATTTACTACCCAGCGCCTACTCAGTGGGGTCTGCCAGGGTCCTGCTGTGAGAAGGTAGTGGCGTTTGTCAGGGATGTGACTCACATGATGAGAGCGTTAATTTTTATTTTTAAATGGTGTCTATCCGGGAAACCCCGTCCGAATCCACACCAAGGTCCGAGATTAAACGCTTTTGAAATGAAGTAGTAACAGAAAATGACTGTCTTATTTACCGATTAAGGTGCCACAGCTAATAGTTCTATGCGCCATTCCATCTAGTTGGTTTTCGTATCTTTTGAAATTTCCTTTTCAATGTTAAAAAACGTAAGCTTAAGTTATACTAGGAGAGAAGATAGCTGGAAAAGGGTTGAGATGACTTGTTAAAAGCTGGTTCGTAGCCTAGAAAAGAGATCGCTGTTTGAAAAGTGTTTGGTTATTTCAGTTTGTCAATTTTCTGCTCTAGAGGCACTAAGAAGATAAAGGATGACTGAGCTTTTTACAGAGTAGGGGGGAATGTAGCACTGGGCCACTGAGGAGGACATGATAAATGTTTTGCTGATGAGTGTGCTAGGGATACAGCAGCCTCCCCACCCACTAGCAGCACTCTACCCAGGGAGTGATTTTCCCCTAGGTAATTAAAGATCTGTTTTAGATAGGGATATGAATAGGAACATTTCATTGTCATATTAACCAGTTACAGGATCTGCTGATTAAAATCAACATTTAGATCAAATACTGAATGTGAAACTGTTTTGTCTCAGTGCATGCAAGGTTTTGCTTTAGAATATTGTATTTAATTTCTCATTGAACTGTAAACAAGAAAAGATACTGAAATAGCCAAATAATTTTTTTTTTATATTTGATACTTTGGAAATATCTAGCCAAGCAAAGAAACCTTTGCAATAGTTTAAAGATTTGCACTTTTTCTTTTCTTTTTTTTTTTTTTTTTTAAGAAAAACATAGTTTTTAATGTTTATGACTTAAACAGAATTGGAGTAGTTTGGCAACATTTCAATACCGTACTGTACTCTAATTGCAAACTTAACTGTGTAATGGGGCAGGGAATCCTGCTTGTACAGGGGTGATCCCTTGTTATTGCATCAGAAAGGAATGTTTTCAGTTTGCTTTCTTTTTTTTCTTGATGTGCGTCTTTCACTTCTGGGGTGATTGAGGGAGCAATTTTACCAGTTACATAGAGTTTCATAAGGTTTTGGTCAACCAATTATATTACATAATTGATGAAATAAGCCTGATATATTTATAAGCAACACTGAGAAGTTTGCCCTAGTACCTCATACAGGGATTGGGAGGATTTTTAGTAGGTGCCGATTGTCCTTCCCAAGACGGTGCACAGGTGGATTATGCATGTTTATATCTCTTCTCTTTTTTAGACAAGATGTGAAATGGAGAAGTATCTGACACCTCAGCTTCCTCCAGTTCCTATAATTCCAGAGCATAAAAAGTATAGACGAGACAGTGCCTCAGTCGTAGACCAGTTCTTCACTGACACTGAAGGGTTACCTTACAGTATCAACATGAACGTGTTCCTCCCTGACATCACTCACCTGAGAACTGGCCTCTACAAATCCCAGAGACCCTGCGTCACACACATCAAGACAGAACCTGTTGCCATTTTCAGCCACCAGAGTGAAACGACTGCCCCTCCTCCGGCCCCGACCCAGGCCCTCCCTGAGTTCACCAGTATATTCAGCTCACACCAGACCGCAGCTCCAGAGGTGAACAATATTTTCATCAAACAAGAACTTCCTACACCAGATCTTCATCTTTCTGTCCCTCCCCAGCAGGGCCACCTGTACCAGCTACTGAATACACCGGATCTAGATATGCCCAGTTCTACAAACCAGACAGCAGCAATGGACACTCTTAATGTTTCTATGTCAGCTGCCATGGCAGGCCTTAACACACACACCTCTGCTGTTCCTCAGACTGCAGTGAAACAATTCCAGGCCATGCCCCCTTGCACATACACAATGCCAAGTCAGTTTCTGCCACAACAGGCCACTTACTTTCCCCCGTCACCACCAAGCTCAGAGCCTGGAAGTCCAGATAGACAAGCAGAGATGCTCCAGAATTTAACCCCACCTCCATCCTATGCTGCTACAATTGCTTCTAAACTGGCAATTCACAATCCAAATTTACCCACCACCCTGCCAGTTAACTCACAGAACATCCAACCTGTCAGATACAATAGAAGGAGTAACCCCGATTTGGAGAAACGACGCATTCACTACTGCGATTACCCTGGTATGTGCTCTTTCCCTGGTTAAAGCGACAGTAGATGGAGAGAGGGAGAGAGAGTGTGTTGTGTGTGTGTGTGTGTGTGTGTGTGCGTGTGCGTGCGTGCACGCACACGCGTATGCATCCTTTTCAACCTTATGGCTTTAAATTTACATAGCTAAGTTGTACTTGACAGTAAAAAAAATTACCTACTTTTTTTTTTAATATCCATCTCTGCTTTTCTTTGGTATGTAAACCAGTTAATTGTCACTTATTTTATGCACCAAAAACTTGGCTAGAATACTCTGGAAAAGTTCCCTTGGACTTTCGTCTTTAATATTAAAAGAGATTTTAATTTCTAATATATATCATTTAGAGTTAGGCCAGAGTTACTTTAAAATGGCAGTCGAATAAATTGCAGGTTTTAATTCTAAATTAAGTGCCCCAGAAAGAGATTAAGTAGGTTAGGGGAAAATAAGGATTAATAATGAAGTGGAGGTTATAGCCAGCTAGCCTGATAGTAGGTACAAGACTGTCTACAGGATAGATTTAAGAATGGCTTTGATGGCATGTGAGCATATACTCAGTTTTGAATGAGATAACGTGGCTCAAAGTATAAATTAATGACACTACATGGAATATATCTACAAGTTACTGGGAAAAGCTAGTTTATAATTAATACATTGCAGAATTTATTGACTCTGATACATGATATGGCATGATGTGCTAAATGAAAAAAAGTGTGGGAGTACAGAAAATTACAGTCATCTTGGATAATGGCTTAGCACTGTCAGCTCTAGAGCCATTAAAGATTTTTTAAAAACGTATAGTAGCTCTTAAATTACTGAAGTACAGCACCTACTGGATTATAAACACACATTTTCCATTTGGCTTGGTTATCTCTATTCTTTCCTGTTAAAGTGATACATAAAACAAATCATTTTATGCCTTTAATAAGGTAATGGGGGAGGACTCTTTAAAACTTTTAAAAATGAAGCTTCAAATAATCTCATCTACCATGAGAGATTTCTTCTTTAAAGCCAGATTTTAAACACTGAATCATCAAATGTAAAAGATTTCAAAAGGATCTCCAAAATGACATGCTGTTCTCCTTTATTTCAGGTTGCACAAAAGTTTATACAAAGTCTTCTCATTTAAAAGCTCACCTGAGGACTCACACTGGTATGTAATTTTCTTGTTAATTCTGTGAGTTGTGTAAATAGTGTAAGTGGTATTCATCCTTTTAAAAGCCAACACGTGTTTGATCTCTTCTTTCTTCTGTAAACTATTTTTTTTTTAATAGCCTACCTTTTCAGCATGGGCTTGGCTTAGAATTCAGTTCCATGAAAAATCTGGTTCCAGGAAGGCCAGTGATGTTCACTCACTAAGGCCTTCTTGCCCTGTCACTGCTTATAGAATTGATTACCCAAAAACGTAAACAATGATGTTTACTAATGGATTTTTAGACTTGTAATGGCAGTGTTTTGAAGGAAAAAAAAAACTCATTTTCTTGCATAGCAAATAATTTTGCTTTGAGAAAGCCATTTTAAACTCTTAAAAACTTTCCCATTTAGTGTGTACAGCATAATCGCTGAAAACGTTATCTTTAGTTTCACCTCTAGGTTTAAATATCTGTGTTTGTGCTTGATGAAAGGTAGGGCTGAAATTGCAGTGTTAAAATCAGAAATGGTGGTCAGAAATGGGTTACAAGCCCCAGCCCAAACTTGGCATGTTTGAGAGACTTCATCTTGATTCTAGCTTATATTTTATTCTCGTTTACATGTGGTTTTAAGTTTAGCCCCTGTACTTTTGTTTTTGCTTTGTTAAATCTATAGCAATCACTTTTTTTTTTTTTTTTTTTTTTTTTTGAGACGGAGTCTTGCTCTGTCAGCAGGCTGAAGTGCAGTGGCACTCACTGCAACCTCCGCCTACCGGGTTTAAGCCATTCTCCTGCCTCAACCTCCCCAGTAGCTGGGATTGCCCACCACCACACTCGGCTAATTTTTGTATTTTTGGTAGAAATGGAGTTTCACCATGTTGGCCAGAATGGTCTCGATCTCCTGGCATTGTGATCCACCTGCCTCGGCCTCCCAAAGTCCTGGGATTATAGGCGTGAGCCACTGCACGCCCGGCCAGAAATTTTAAGAGCTTTTAAATTTTAAAACTACATCAGAACCCATTTTAAGATGAAACGAGGTGGCATACTTTGAAGGCCCCCAAATACTCCAAATATTTTCAAATATATAGATGGTTACTATTTGCGATTTTCTTAAAAGAGCAGCCCTAAAGGAAAGAACTTATATAAAGTGATTGTGTTTTTTTTCCCTCAATAAATACAGCCTTACCTAAAGTTCAGAGAATAAGTTTGCTAATAAAAGCAATGACCTAGCAAAATGTATTATTCCATCATTGCTATGGAAACCAAAGTATTCAACAGTTCTTTGAATGGGTTGTTGGATTAGTGTGAGGACTTGAATCTCCCCAGGCTAGATGTTACTATGGAAATTGAGTTTTGATAAATGAAGTAGTTATCTCTAACTGCTGCATTAAAAAGTAAAAGCCTTTGAACAAAGGTCAGTGCTGAGATGGAGCCCTAAGAGGAATATGGTTGCGGACATTTTGTATGCCATGTTAGGAAGCATTGCTTGATATCCCAGTGATAAACAGTACCTATTAAAATCTAATGACAGTGTGGTAGATTCCAGGGCTTTTTGAGAAACTGCTTGTAAAGAAAAGACATCTTATGTATTTATCTATGAAATAAGCGGCTGTTTTGGCCTGAGGTTTTTGCGTAGAGACAAACTGATTACATAAAAGGAAAGACCCTTCATAAGCAGCCCAAGGTAGAAATTTTTATAAACACAAATGAATTAAGCATGTAATAAAAACTCCAACGTAAAGTTCTCAAAATACAAATGGCAAGTGCCAGGAAAATATTGCATATAGAATTACTACAATGTCCTTTTACAGAATGTAAATGGAAATTTAAAGGCATTTGAACTATTGTTTTTTTTCTCTGGTGGAAGTCCTTGAAACAGAGATAGGAGGGAAGGAACACATTTTCATGGGGTTAAAGTCTCCTAATAAAAGAGTACAATTGCATATAACGATGTAATCAACTGCTTATTGCAGGGATGTAGTCAAACCCATATCTGAATAGCCTTTCAACCCCTGTCAGCGTTTAGTGCCCTGAATGCTTATACTTGTGATTCAGGAACTTGACCTGCTGGCAAATACATTTAATCGTGGGTTGTCTTAACAATACTTGAACTAATAAAAACAGACTAAAAAGAAGACCTAGGCCTGGTTTGGGTCACTTGCATCAACTTTTTCACCTGACCGTAAACACTGTGGCCCTCAACATCTAATGAATGAGAACATGTAATCCAGTTTAATAAAGTTTTGTTTGATAGTCTTTCAAATGCCTTGGGGAGGGTTTGTAGCAGACTTGTTCATCTGGCTAAACCTGTTCTTGGGTAATCATAGAGCATGGAGGTTGTTTTCTCCTCATTTCTCATTTCTAGACAATGACTTTTAAAATTACCTGTGCTCTCGTTGCATCCTCCCTACCCCGCCTGCCCGTTGTTTTTAAATGAATGTATCTGAAGCCAGCAAAGGTGTTTTTTTTCTTCTTCCCTGTAAGGCCCAGGTAGATGAAACAGTTTTTCTAAATTCTCTTATGTAATAGCTTTTTTTGGTTTTCTTTCTGTCCTCTTCCTCCTCCTTCGTGGACCATTTATCAGAGGGCTTTAAAAACCACACAACAGTGTTGCTCTTGTATTTGATGATATAAAATAACTCTTTAAATGATTGCCGTTTTACAGGCAGAATGTGAAGCACCCTAGCATTTCTTTGGAAAATAATTGTAATTGCTTTAAAATGTCAAGTTACCTTATGTTTTAAAAATAATTTAGGCAGTGAAAACAGCCTACATCTGAGTTTAATTACTTTTTCTGGATTTTTAGATTGTAAATACTTCTTTAACTTGGGTTGCAAATTGAACCTAAGCAAATAATAGTCTTAACAAAGCAGAACTTTTTAAGTAATCTGAGATGAAGGGATGTATCAGTTTCTTAAACCAGAAGTATAGCATTCAAGTCTTCCAAGTTCATATACTTTGATTTCTTTATCAGGAAATCACATCAAAATAATACAAAGTTCTATCTTTGTGTGATTAGACAATACAGGAAACGTAATTTGCTTGTATTCTAGAGAATAATTATATTTTATTTATATCTGTACGTACATAATACAGATCAGGCCTGTAGAAGCACCCCTTATAGATGTGGATGTTTGCATGTGTTATTTGTAATATGTGTGTGTATACATTTATCATGCCTTTGATGAGAAGTAATTATGGCTGCTTCTAGGCCACAGTGTCAATGAGTAGTATATTTCCAATTCAAAATGTTTGTACTTTTAACAGCACTTAAATGAATATTCTACTGAAATTTTACATGCCTTATGATGTCTACAAGGGGCAGAACACATTGCCATCATCTAAAGTTGCTCCCAAGTACCTTTAGTCTTTATAAATCAACATGACTGATAAACTATCTGTTGCAACCAATATCATATGCTCACATACCTTACCCTTTTTTCTTCAATCTCATAATGAAGATTTAAAATAATGTCTAAGTGCAAAGGTTTGAGGTCGAAAGAAGTTAAAATCAATAGGAAAAACGATTGACTGTATCTTCAAACCAAAATTTGAAGAAATTTAAAAAGTTCTTTCTGGAGAAAAAGTTCTGAAAAAGGAAACCATGGACTCGACACCGATGTTTGAAGTCCTAGCGGTTCTCTTCACTTGCGTGGATGCGCACTTCGCCTTAGAGAATATGCTAAAGCTGCTGGGAAATCAGGGTACAGTAACATTTCCAGATTTTTTTTTTCCAGTTTCAGCTATCTGAAACAGGGCAGGAAATTAGCATTTGTACAAAGAAAGCCTTTGAGCAACACACACACCTGGCTCAAGTATTCCTCAGACCCAGACTCCATGCATTGGCTATCCTGTGTGTACTGAATGATTCCAGAATGGTTTACTGGAGATTGATAATAGAAAAGGACAATTTGAAACATGCCCTTAAGAGAAAATGGAAACACTGTACAAATAACATAGGAACACAAAATGGACTCTGAGTAAAGCACTGTGTTCAAGATTCCCTGTTTAGGAAAGATTTCCACATTAAATCCTGGAAAGATTTTTAGTAGAAGCCTAGTTGTAAAGGGGGTACATTCCCATTTTCTGCCTTACTGTCTTATGCAGAACACTTTATTGCCTACTGACATGTATAGTAAGATGTTATTAGGGATACTTTATATAATCTCTACTTGAGATTTGCTGCTGGGTATATTGAGTTTCAGACTTCTTTTCTAGGGCCGTGCTGTAATTAATTCTAGCACTTTGGGAGGCTGAGGTGGGCAGATCACCTGAGTTCAGGGGTTCAAGACCAGCCTGGCCAACATGGCGGAACCCCGTCTCTACTAAAAATACAAAAATTAGCCGGGCATGGTGGCACATGCCTGTAGTCTCAGCTGTTCAGGAGGCTGAAGCAAGAGACTTGATTGAACCCAGGAGGCGGAGGTTGCAGTGAGCAGAGATCGTGCCACTGCACTCCAGTCTGGGTGAAAGATTGAGACTTCGTCTCAAAAAAAAAAAAAAAAAAAATTCTTCTCTAGGTTTTTGTTCCAAAGTTATTTTTCGTGGAATATATTAAGTATAGCTTTTGATTATAAAATCTTGATAATATTGACAATAAAGATATTTTCATTGCAGGTACTTACTAAGGGAACATTCAGTGTTCTTAAGTAAGTTACTCTTTTTGTGGAATGATGGAAAAGGAGTAAAAGGCTTTTTAGGAAAACTTGTATACAAAGGCTTTTCACTTTGGGCCTTTAATGGATGGAGATCATACAATGTGTATCTAGAGATAGATCAATAGAGGTTAAATGTGTAACCTGTTTTATTGGTAGAGGTAACACAGGCAAAAACTTTTTTGCGGGATAAGATTTAGGACTCGATGGTTTTTTTGAGTTTCTATTTGAAAACTATTTCAGAATTATCATTTAGCCTTTAGTATCAGATTTTATTAAACATTCTTTTCAATTTTTTTTTCATTTGCAGCTTTGAAATTTATTTTCTGTATTGATAATTTTAATAGAGGAAAAAAGGGTTTTTTTTTAAAAAAAATAGTAGCTTAAGAGACTTGCTAGTTCAGACCCCAAGAAAGGTATTTATGATCATGAAAGCTTAGAAGCAATTTCTTTTTAATGACTCACTGGGAAGATTAAACTTTGCTTCTAGGACTTGTTCTTTTCATCTGAAAAACATTTACATAGGAAATTGATTAAACATTGTTTAGAGATGATAAAGCTTATCAAAGGTTAAGAAGTATAATTTGATTCAGCAAATATTTTTTACTGCTTTTGTGGAGAATCCAGAGATGAATAATCTCTTCTTGCCCTTTTGTTCTTAACCTAGTGGGAGAAGATCGTTCATAAATAGACTAAATAGAATTGCTGGAGTGGAGATACAAATAATTAGTCTTGAAAGTAGAGAGTAATGTTTTTTTTAAAAAGTAATAATACAGTCACCCAAGAATTTGGCAGATATTTTTGGTTCTATAGAATGTAGTAGCTGTTTACTTGAGGACCTACATTGTTTCTGGTGAAAGATGAGAAATAATGTCCTACTTTAGTAAAAGCATCTCCGTAGCAGCATTCTTAGTCTGTTAGCCGGTATTACTTATATTCAAGGATCTCTAACAACAACTCTTATTAAGGATAAGTTACAGTTTTAGAAGTGCACAGTAGGTAACTTTTACCTAAAAATATCTGTACAGAAGAACAAATTTCTTTTTTAACAAGTTGAGGAGACCTACTGGTCAGTGTCACCATGTGAAGTGCAAATTAAAGAGAAGGCGATCCAGTACTCATTCCATCCTGGGAAAAAATGAAAGTAGAGGATTTTTCTGTTTTGCTTACAAAAAGAAAAGTTGAAATTCTTCATCAACACTTTTTAAAGTCAGGGTGAACTCCCATTATAAGAAAGTGAATCCGAGTGTTATCTCGTTGTCACGAGACTGAAGAATTGGTATTTCATTTCATTAACCCTGTTAATGACAGGGGCTAGTCTTTATAATGTTTGCTGGGAACCCTGAGGAGAAGTAGCAGTAGTTTAGGAGCCCAGAGATTCCCTCTGCTAGGATGTAGACTATACGTGTAATCCCTGACATCATGTTCCCACCCATTCCCTCTTTGGGTGTGGAAGATCAGTGCTTTCTGGCCCTGGGAAAAGTCCCCTTGCTGCCTTTGACCTGCAGCGCTAGGGGCTCCAGACGTTTTGGTTTTCCTGATGTCCAGTCCAGTTCTATATAAGAAAATGTGTTTATACAGAGTTTATCCTGTATAACTTCAGGATGGACAGTAACTGAGTCTGATTATTTTCTCCAAAAGAGGCTCAAAACATGGTTCTCACCTAAATGCATATTATTAGATTATCCTGAGTGGTCCTGGGCAGGGCAGAGCCAGGTAAAGCCCTGCTGCAGGAAAGGGTCCACAGAAGAAGCAAAAGCTGAGAGCCTCACGCAAACCCCTTATGCCTTCTCTCCTTTTCATTAATCAGAATAACTGAGTTGTTTTCAAGATGCATTAGGAAAAGTGGCATTACAGCAGGAATAGAAGATAGTCTCTGCCCTTGAGGAACTTTAAAAGCTAGTTAAGGAGGCAAAATACAACTATTTGAAGCCTTCCTAAACCAATATATGTGCAAATGCAAATCAATAGCTCAACAGAAATTGTAGTGATGGGGATACAGAGAAGTGGAATGATCTCTCCTGGTCTGTTCAGAGGCTTTCTAGAAGGGGTGAGGTGTATCGTATTTTAAAGAAAGTAGTAAACATGAATTGAGGAGAAAAAGGAATTTCTCTTTTTTTTTTTTTTTTTTTTTTTTCCCCCAGCAGTCAGCTTCCTTAGCTTGAATGGGCACAATATTGATGGTGTTACTCTATCTGGTAAATAATTACATGCGTTTATAAATGCTAATGATACTAATGTTTGATATGGACATTCTGTTTCAAGTGTAGAAAGCTGTAACAATGAGTTTTAATAAAAAGGTTTTTGGATGGAAAATTACTGGCATAGATATAAAAATATGAATTAGTGAGCTAAAATCATCTTCCTACTTTATCTCTTTTCTTAGATATCTAAATCATATTTTCCTATGAATTCTTTTAATAAGTGTTTCCTATATTTTTTCCCTTTTGACTTTTAGAAGCAAATCTAATATGAGTCTATTGCAGAGACTAAATTTCGTAAGTCTCAAATGATGGGAAAAATCTAATTATTGAATTGCATGAAAATATTTTCCTCTTGAAATAAGAGCTCATTTTGAGCTTCAAGGACGCTTAAGTCCTAAGAGTTTAGATTAGGTTGAAATAATTTATTCTACTTTAAAAGTTTGCATTGTTTAGGTTCCCAGAACAAGATACAGATTTTAAGTTCTTTGAGGCCAGAAACCAAGACTTATTTGTGTTTTGCAAGGCATTTAGTACAGGTTACACCTTCACTAATAAACAGTGACTTTCATTCCCATGGTGTTTTAGTTTTTATCAGGTATTGATTGTCTTTTAACCACCAGGAGGGAAACCGATGTGCAGATTTGCTGCAATAAATTTTTAAAACATTATCTAAAATAACTATTTTAAGAGAAATATTTCCATCAGTGATTTTTGTTCTTTTGTTAGGAGAATCTATATAGAACGTTTTAGGGAAAGGCCTTGGTATGAGTCTATTGAATATGTTCAGCAGAGCAGAGAAACTTCCCATTCCATTGTGATGGGTTCAGAAGTCATTTAAAAATCAGAGGGGAAAAAAAAAACAATTTTCAGTTTGTTGCTGAAGATTTTAAAAATGACTTACAAATATGTTCCACTAACCCACTGAAGTTCACTTAGGGGGAGCGGAGCTATCGTTAGGTGATACCTGGCAATTGCCAATACCTGAACAGTGCTCAGGTCCTGGAGGGTGGGTCCCACAGAGGCTGGCTCTGCCAGGTTGTGCCACTTGTTTCAGATCATCTGGGGTTCGAGGCCTGCTGTGAGTCCAATAAGCCGTTCCTTAGCTGACCTTCACAAATGGCTTTAGAATATGGAAATAAATTAGAACAATATGTATGTGTTCTTAAATCATTCAGAGAGAGTGTATTAGTGTTTGCTAATGGAAGATTTAAGTGGGACATTAAGGAAAAGTGGCAGACCAGGATTCTTAATGTGGAGCTCCTCGTTTTGCTTCTAACTCGAGGGGTTATTGTGAGGAAGCAAGAGTATGAGAAGTACCTCGCTCTGGAGTACGTGCTCCATGGCTGCTGGTGCCTACTGCCTTCTCCTTCTACCAGTAATATTTCTGCTTAACATTTTTGTAAAGTATGTTAATGACTTTATCAGCATGGATAGTATGTATGTTTAACTTGAACATAGTTTTCAAAGATTAGAGATTCTAGCAAAATACTCCTGTAATTTAAAAACGGAATGAGAAAACGCATACTTTGAGATAAAGTTGGAGCTTGTTTTCTGTGCTGTGCAAACTTGTCACTTTTTTCTTTTTGCCTTTGGAAAGTTTCACACTAACAGCATGAAAACTTAAAAATACAGTTGATGTTGAAAGAGCTTAACTAAATATTTTAAATTGGTGGTATTGGAAAGAGATTCTGTAAAAATCCAATTAAACTTCTGAAAGCTCTATCCTGTTGAAATATAACTTAAAGGAAGTCAGTTTGGTTTCCCAGAAGTACTGTGCATAGTGTTTCTGGCTGAAGACGAAAGGCCCACGTCTGCTGTTTGGCCAGAAATTGGGTACCAGCTTCCTCTGCGATGTTGTACTTGAACGGTGTTGACGCTTGAACAAATCCCATAGAAACTGCCCCAAGTGGGGGATAGTTGTCCTTACTTTTATGGTAAGATTTGGCCCCAGTAACTAACGTTCCAGACACTGGTAGTATTCTTGGCTGAATAATCTATAGCTAGATGTGCATAAATTGAGAGCAAAACCCCCAAATGTTTTAGAAACTTTAATGGCTACTGTATTTCAACCAATCAGTAAAGTAAACTTTAAAAAAATAACTGGTGCAGTTTATTGCTTCATAGCCAATAAAAATAGTGAACAAAAAGAGTCTAGTGTCCTTTGTTTCTTATACAAACTCTGAAAATTCAGTTCTACTATTTAATTATTAAATTCAAAAGACTAGAATGATTTCTTTTAAAATTGGGAGCACTATAGGAATTTTTTTCCTTGCCTCAGACATCAGGAATAACTTTTTCTTTCCATTATATGACAGTATTTAACCAATATGTTTGTTTATGTGACTTATTTTTCACAGGGAACAAAAACTAATACTTTTGTGCAAAATTATTTTTCGTGATCGATTTACAGCTACAAAATGTAATAGCTACATTTACTACTGGTGTTAAAATATTTCTATCTATCAAATATCTATCAAACGTTTTATGTGATTACAAGTTAGATAACATGATTTATACCTTGTTTTATAATAGGCTTGAGTGTCTTAGGCTAAATTTCTGGTTAGAATTTACTATGAGGGGAGAAAAAACTTCTAGAATTGAGATGTGCATTTTTAAAGTGGATTGATAGGAACCAGAAAGGGAATTAAAACAAAAAACTGTCTGGGTCAGAGGCAGAGGAGAGAAGAGATGAAGTATGGTACAGCAATCCATACCATAGGAAATGTAGGTGAAATCTCATGGGGAAAAAATTGGGACCAATTTCATATGGTCTGTTTTGGCACTTTCTTCTTTGTCCCTGTGGGATTTTGTCTGAGAGTCAGAGTGGTTATCAGGACAACAAAAATATATTAACCACAAATTGTAGAAATGTCGGTTGATGAGGACAGGGTCTTTTAAAGTTTAAACTTAATTGGTTAATGCTACAACTTCCTGAACATATACTGCTAAATTAGGCAGAAAGGTTGTGCAGTTTCTGTTTCGTCAGAACAAAACAAGTGTTCAAAGCAACTCTGAGGTTCTTCCCTTTCAGAAGGAAAGATTTTTTAAGGGAATTTAAGAGGTAAAAAGTTATCTATATAAAACTCAGCAGTAAACCAATAATACTTTAATATAGAAATTTATCTCAGAAATTCTCACCAAAAAAAACTCAATAAAATTCATAGAAAATTATAGCAAAGTAAAAGCATAAATGTAGGAACTGCTAGTTAATGCTCACTGAAAGATAAAATTTTGGGATTTATTCCTGCTGGAATACATGATCTCCAGTAGGATTAATTCACAAACAGTGAATTAAGACTACAATATAAATATTTAGTAGTTTTTAAAGTTAAACAGCTGGCAAACTTTGGCGAGCATTAAGAATAATATGCATTACAGAACGGGAGGGACAAACATACCAACTCACTACTCAAGGGAAGACAACTGTGAAAGAATGGAATGGGCGGGTTGAACAATTTAAAACGTTTAGATGTGTATTACACGTGAGCTCCATCAGGCCAGCTGTCTTTATTTTGTTAACTGTTATATCACAAGCATTTGGGACAGTTCCTGGAGCCTATAATAGATGCTTGGCAAATTGTTTATGGAATGAATTTTGATAATTTTTTGGGTGCAACACTTGACGAAGAAAAACTAAATACAAGTCAACAAATGTCACAGTTACAGTTGTTTCATGGTCTTTTTTTTTTTTTAAACCAATGTGAAGTTATGAGTACCAGACTGTTTTGCTTCAATCTGCAAAACGAGGGTGTGAAGGTGTATGTGAATCTCAAAGAATGAATGCCCTAATAGTTCATTTTGGAGGCCATGTGTTCAAGTGAACTGATTTATGAGCTGCAAGCTTCAGTCTGGCTAATTTAGAAACATCTAGGACCAGTTTCTGGTTAAGCAATTGTGGTACATGAAATTCATTGTATAGGTGATTCGTGGAACAGCTTCTGAATTTTTTCCTTCCTCACCCACCTTGCAGCCATTAGTCCTATAATAATTTAATTTGGGTTTGTTGGGATAGAAACTGTATTTGCACAATAATGATAAAGCCACTCAAGCTCATCTAGTCATTTCCTGGATTTATGTGTGTAGGAGTACATAAAAATAAGGGCACTGTGATTCATTCTGCATTTGCCTAAAATTTGCCTGAAATTGCTATTCTTCAGTTGTTCAAAGGTACACAACATACTTTTTTCTTTATAAGGTAAAAAATACTTGGAGGTTATAAGAAATAAGTCTTAACTAGCTTACTCTGAGGGGCTTTGATATGTATTTGCTCATAATGGAATTCATGAGCTTTCCTTCCTTCCCTTGGCCAAGATTATTTTTTTCTTTGAAATTCCTTCTCTGGTATTATCTAGGATGTTTGCATTACAAACAGTCCACCTCACCTCCTTTGTTTGTTGTCACAGGTGAAAAGCCATACAAGTGCACCTGGGAAGGCTGCGACTGGAGGTTTGCGCGATCTGATGAGCTGACCCGCCACTACCGGAAGCACACGGGCGCCAAGCCCTTCCAGTGCGGGGTGTGCAACCGCAGCTTCTCACGCTCCGACCACCTGGCCCTGCACATGAAGAGGCACCAGAACTGAGCACTGCCTGTGCCACCCGTCCCAGGTCCACTGGGTTCCCTTTCAAACGACAAACCTAACTGTTCCTATAAAAAAAAAAAAAGAGAAAACAAAAACTGGAAATGTATATTTTGTATATTTGAGAAAACAGGGAATACATTGTATTAATGCCAAAGTGTTTGGTCATTTTCAGAATCTGGAATGCTTGCTGTAATGTATATGGCTTTACTCAAGCAGGTCTCATCTCATGACAGGCAGCCACATCTCAACATGGGTAAGGGGTGGGGGTGGAGGGGAGTGTGTGCAGCATTTTTACCTAGGCACCATCATTTAATGTGACAGTGTTCAGTAAACAAATCAGTTGGCAGGCAGCGAAAGAAGGATGGATTGTATGTCAAGATTTTACTTGGCATTGAGTAGGTTTTTTTCAATATTCGATAATTCCTTAGAGGTATTGCCAGGTATACCTGGCAATTCACAAATAGCCATTGAACAAATGTGTGGGTTTTTAAAAAAATATATATATATATATGAGTTGCCTATATTTGCTATTCAAAATTTTGTAAATATGCAAATCAGCTTTATAGGTTTATTACAAGTTTTTTAGGATTCTTTTGGGGAAAAGTCATAATTCTTTCGAAAATAACCATGAATACACTTACAGTTAGAATTTGTGGTAAGATACCTCTCAACATTACCAAATTCATTTCTTTAGAGGGAAGGAATAATCATTCAAATGAACTTTAAAAAAGCAAATTTCATGCACTGATTAAAATAGGGTTATTTTAAATACAAAAGGCATTTTATATGAATTATAAACTGAAGAGCTTAAAGATAGTTACAGAATACAAAAGTTCAACCTCCTACAATAAGCTAAACACAGTGTCATTTTTAAAAAGGACTTAACGAAGTTTTCACATACGACAATGTTGCATTTATGATGCAGTTTCATGTACCAAAATGTTGAATTTATGATGCAGTTTTCATATATCGAGATGTTCGCTCATGCAGTACTGTTGGTTAAATGACAATTTATGTGGATTTTGCATGTAATATACAGTGAGACACAGTAATTTTATCTAAATTACAGTGCAGTTCTAATCTATTGTTAATACTGACTCAGTGTCTGCCTTTAAATATAAATGATATGTTGAAAACTTAAGGAAGCAAGTGCTACATATATGCAATATAAAATAGTAATGTGATGCTGATGCTGTTAACCAAAGGGCAGAATAAATAAGCAAAATGCCAAAAGGGGTCTTAATTGAAATGAAAATTTAATTTTGTTTTTAAAATATTGTTTATCTTTATTTATTTTGTGGTAATATAGTAAGTTTTTTTAGAAGACAATTTTCATAACTTGATAAATTATAGTTTTGTTTGTTAGAAAAGTTGCTCTTAAAACGTGTAAATAGATGACAAACGATGTAAATAATTTTGTAAGAGGCTTCAAAATGTTTATACGTGGAAACATACCTACATGAATAGCATAAATCGGTTGCTGTTTTGCTTCTTTTTCCCTCTTATTTTTGTATTGTGGTCATTTCCTATGCAAATAATGGAGCAAACAGCTGTATAATTGTAGAATTTTTTGAGAGAATGAGATGTTTATATATTAACGACAATTTTTTTTGGAAAATAAAAAGTGCCTAAAAGATGTATGTTGTGCTTTTCTTCTTTACCTGCAATTAAGGGTCTGATCAGGGCAGTGAGTAAAAAATCAATTCCACACATTCGTAGAAGAGCCACATTGAACTCATACCTACATAAGAGGGGAATTCATTTTTTAAAAATATAATTAGCATAAAGGGAGGCATAATTCATGAATACTTGCTTTTCTGGCCACTGTATACGTAATGCATGAGACCTTCAGCATCCTTAGTTGAAAACACCATAGAGTTAACTTGCATGTGCTAGTCTGGAGATTTTTGTCATCAGAGGCAAACAAAACAAGAATTGGTGTAACACTTCAAATGATTAGAAGTTAGTTTTAAAAAAAAGTTTTATTCCACAGCAACAAGGTACACCTAGAACCTAGATCATGTTTTTTTTATTTTTTGAGACTCTATCACCCAGGCTAGAGTGCAGTGGCATGATCTCGGCTTACTGCAACCTCCGCCTCAGGTTCAAGTGATTGACCTGTTTCAGCCTCCTGAGTAGCTGGGACTACAGGCACCCACCACTACACCTGGCTAATTTTTGTATTTTTCATAGAGACGGGATTTCACTATGTTGGCCAGGCTGATCTCAAACTCCTGACCTTGGGTGATCGCCCACCTCAGCCTCCCAAAGCACTGGGGTCACAGGCGTGAGCCAACGCACCCAGCCTAGATCTTGGTTTCTAATACCATTGTCCAATTTAAAGAAATGAGCTCCTGGCCAGGCGCAGTGGCTCATGCCTGTAATCCTAGTACTTTGGGAGACTGAAGCAGGCAGATCACCTGAGGTCAGGAGTTCAAGACCAGCCTGACCAACATAGAGACACCCGTCTCTACTAAACATGCAAAATTAGCCAGGCATAGTGGTGCATGCCTGTAATCTCAGCTACTTGGGAGGCTGAGGCAGGAGAATTGCCTGAATCCGGGAGGCAGAGGTTGTGGCGAGCTGAGGTGCCATTGCACTCCAGCCTGGGCAACAAGAGAGAAACTCCATCTCAAAAAAAATAAAAATAATAAGCTCGTTAGAGAAACAGCTGATGCTAGGACTGAAGAGGAAAACATCAAGTCCGGAGCATCCTGTAGTGTGAGAAAGTGGTATATCAGAAAGAATATAGGAAGCAATGAAAAAGAAAATCCTACAATAATGGGGATATGTCAGCAACAAAGTAAAGCAGGATTGCATTGTAACACTGTATAGACGATCCCCTTGTCTATACTAATATAAATGGTTGCATAAACAGAAGAGAGAGATCCGTGCAGAATGATTCCAAATAAGTTTTTTAGAAACCCCAAACTCAAAGAAGGGAAGAAAACTGTCTACTCTTCAGTGTGGGCTGCACATAATGACTTCCTTCCAAAGATTACCCTGTGGAAAGGAGGAAAGGAGGAAGAGTAGCCTTACAGTGGAGAAGTCTGCCCACACCACCTCAACCAGGTGATCAAGGTCCACCTCAGCCGTGATAAGTCACATTGATAGTATGTACCCTTGATATGATATGATGAAATTGGAACTTTGCTTTCCCTTTTGAAATCATGTACCCCCAGTGTGATCATGAGAAACACATCAGACAAACTGCAATTGAGGGATATTCTACAAAATACCTGATCAGTATTCCTCAAACAGTCCATCAAACACAAAGTCTGACAGATTGTCAAAATCAAGAGGAGTAAGAGACATGGTGATACAATGTCATGTGGCATGTGGATGGGATTCTAAAACAGAAAAAGGGCACTGTGGGAGAATGGAGGAAATCTGAATAAAGTGTAGAATTTCACTAATATATCCTTTTTTTTTTTAGATGGAGTCTCATTCTGTTGCCCAGGCTGGAGTGGCATGATCTCAGCTCACTGCAACCTCTGCCTCCTGGGTTCAAGGGATCCTCCCACCTCAGCACCTTCCCACCTGCCTACCCAAGTATCTGGGATTACAAGTGTGCACCACCACACCCAGCTAATTTTTGCATTTTTAGCAGAGACAGGGTTTTACTATGTTGGCCAGGCTGGTCTCAAACTCCTGATCCAGGCTGGTCTCAAGGGATCCACCTGCCTTGCCCTCCCAAAGTGCTGGGATTAAAGATGTGAGCCACCATGCCCTTTTTGGCTATAATGTGTCCATATTGATTCATTAACTGTGACAAATGTATCATACTAATGTAAGCTGTTAATAGGGGAAACTGGGGTTGGGTTAGAGCAATTCTATTACCTACAATACTTCAGTAAATCTATAACTACTAAAATAAAAACGTTAGTTTAAAAAAGTGAAGAAAGGCCGGGCATGGTGGCTCATTCCTGTAATCCCAGCACTTTGGGAGGCTGAGGTGGGCGGATCATCTGAGGTCAGGAGTTCTAGACCAGACTGACCAACATGGTGAAACCCTATGTCTACTAAAAATACAAAATTAGCCAGGCGTAGTGGCGGGTGCCTGTAATCCCAGCTACTCGGGAAACTGAGGCAGGAGAATCACTTGAACCAAGTAGCTGAGACTATGGGTGTGGGCCATCACGCCCAGCTAATTTTGTGTGTGTGTGTGGAAGTGAGAGCCTCCCTATGTTGCTGAGGCTGGTCTTGAACTCCTACGCTTAAAGGAATCTCCCCCGTTGGCTTCCCAACTTGTTATTACAACTGAAACTTCTTAGATTCTTTTGTGTTTCAGCTCTAATTGATTGATAAGGAGATGTCCAAAACTTACTTCCTTTTTCTGTGTGATAAGCCACTGCAGCAATTGAATACATCTAATGTTTGCCAAATTTCCTCTTCATGTTGCTCTGTTGATACAGTTTTGGTGTTAGATTTTTGATAAGGTGTGTGAACATGAAGTTGTGATTCTAATGCAAGCAAACATGTAATGCCTTGTGGATTTTTAAACAGTACTAGTGAGTTTTCAAGGGAAAATGATTTTCAAAAGACAGCTATGCCTAACCGACTTTTCAAAGTTGCAAATAATTTAATAGCTTATCATTGTTATGTTCGTTAATGGCTATCTGTAATAAGCTGCAGCAATTAATTAGACAAAAATTGAACAATATACCAGGTTCTAGTCGACCAAAGTGCAATTCTGTGACTTGATTTTAAGGAAGTAATGTTTTGGGGTTAACTATCTTCAGTTAATTTTTAGTCTCCCCACTATTAAGTAATCTTGTTCTGCTTCATTTTGTCGTTTCATTCTTTTATTTATTCATTTATTTATTTTTTTAGAGACAAGGTCTCGCTATGTTGCCCAGGCTGGAATGCAGTGGCTATTCACAGGCGCGATCCCACTACTGATCAGCACGGGAGTTTTGACCTGCTACGTTTCCGACCTGGGCCGGTTTACCCCTCCTTAGGCAACCTGGTGGTCCCCCACTCCCGGGAGGTCACCATATTGATGCCAAGCTTAGTGCGGACACCTGATCGGCATAGCACACTACAGCCCAGAACTCCTGGGCTCAAGGGATCCTCCCACCTCAGCCTGCCAAGTAGCTGGGACTACAGGCACGCGCCACCGCGCCTGGCTGTCATTTCATTCTTACAGTACAGCTCGCAATAAGCACATCACTTCATGGCTTCCAATTAGAGAATCCTTAGATAATCATGACTCGGCCTGCCTACATAAAAATATTTTTTAAAATCTAGCTAAATTCCCCTTCCTATCTGTAACTAAGCCCACCAGACCTTTTTGGATTGACTTGAGGGCAGTAACATAACAAAGAAGGGCTTTATTCTCTATTACTAAATCTAGTCACTACTTTGAAGTTAACCAAATTCCATCTTTGGTTAGATTCTTGACTACAGTGTGAAACTAATCAATGGGAGATTTTTAAATTACTCATACTGAAGTTATAGGTGACAAAACTAGAAATCATATAACTGTTTTAACAGTGACTATTAAGACAAAAAATACAGTGGCTCATGCCTGTAATCCTGTCACTTTGGGAGGTCAAGGCAGGAGAACTGCTTGAGCCCAGGAGACCCTGTCTCTATAAAAACTAAAAAAATTAGTCTGGTGCGTACTGCGTGCTTGTGGTCTCAGCTTCCTGGAGACTGAGTGGGAGGACCGCTTGAGCCCAGGAGGTTGAGATTGTAGTGAGCTGTGTTCACACCACTGCACTCCAGCCTGAGCAACAGAGAAAGAAAAAAGAAGAAAAGCACAACAAATTGCATAAAAGCTATATATGCGATTTATAGCTTTGGAAGAATTTGTTACATGAAAACTCAGAAGTTTCATTTTTCTTTGTAAATCAGCAATCTTCTTTCCATCTGTCCCTCTCAGAGTATGTTACCCCATGAAGGCATTTGGTGTTATATAAATGGTAATATTCTTAAATATGAATGTCAAAGCTTAATGCTATTTGGTACCCAAAGACATTTGAATGACTGTATATATATATATATATCTCCACTCACATAATCTCAACCATTGGAACTTGGTGTACTGCTCAGTATTTGTCTAATTGCTATAGTTTGTTTACAAAGAAAAAGTAGGAATATATAGATATTGAAGTGGAAATTAAGAAACTCATATAGACTTTTAGGTAAAGACGGTACCATGAGCTCAAACATCTCAGCCTTCTAGAAATATTTAACAGCTTCTTTGATGAAGGAAACAACCTTCAAATCACTTTGTTCCAACCAACAAGATCTTGCCCAGGCCAAAATTGGATCAGTAAAGATGACAGTGTCCAAACTCCTGAATACTGTCTCAAGAACCTCCAAAGACATGCCATGAAGAGCTGGTGGCACCTCTTCCTATCTAACGTTTCACGAAACCTTCACTGAGGCCGGGCGTGGTGGCTCACACCTGTAATCCAAGCACTTTGGAGGCCAAGGCGGGCAGATCACCTGAGGTTGGGAGTTCAAGACCAGCCTGACCAACAATGGTGAAACCCCGTCTATTTAAAAAAAAAAAAGAAAAAAAAAAAAGAAACTTTCACAGATTTCAAGACTCTAATGCAGTATCTCTCTCAAATGAATTCCTCTGACACACTTGTAGAAAAAGGGCCTATGGTTAAACAAGGGCCTGCCTGCCAAATCTAGAAGATTCACAACACATGCTGGAATAATAAAGTCTCTGAGGTGTTCTGCAATAAATAAATTTAAACCAAAAAAAAAAAAAAGACTGTTAACAGTTTGTCTAAGTTGTTAATTCCTTAGTTCTCCACTTCTCTTCAAACCCCAGCAAAAACACACGTTGAATAGGGAATAATCAGTGTCCACCAGGTGGAAGAATGAGGGGTTTATAGGCTTATTCTCTGGAGGGGGGAAAGACACAGGTTTTCTCAACTGAATAAACAAGCCCCAGTTTCTGGCACGGTGGCTCACACTTGTAATCCCAGCACTTTGGGAAACCAAGTCAGGAGGATCACATGAGGCCAGGTGTTCAAGACCAGCATGGCCAACATGGTGGAACCCCATCTTTACTAAAAATACAGCAATTAACTGTGTGTGGTGGTGCACATCTGTTGTTCCAGTTACTTGGGAGGCTGAGGCATGAGAAATTGCTTGAACCTGGGAGGTGGAGGTTGCAGTGAGCCAAGATTACACCACTGCACTCCAGCCTAGGCAAAAAAGTGGTGAGATTTTGTCTCCAAAAAAAAAAAGCCGCAGTTGAGGGCAAGAATGCTATGCTAACCAGAAAATTAGCTGATTCTTTTTTATGCAAAAGAATGTTTTACATGCTCATTAACATAGTAATTAATGTAAATTACATTTTGATCATGTAAAATATAGTGTGTTTGTTAGGCCTCAAAAAAGAAACAATCGCATTAGCTCAATTTAAGATCACTGGTGAGGCTCTTTAAATTGTTTAGGAGGCTGAGATTGATTGTCTTCTGTCCTTGGTTCCCAGAATGCTGGAGACCAAGTCTTTATCCTCAAGGCAGGAGGCTGGAAAAGTCTTTGGAATGGACCAGTCCAAGAGAAAGAACTAAATATACGGAAAATCCCAAATTCTCCAATAAAATGGCCCAGCCAGATCATTCACAGAGAAACCTACACAAGACTAGACCCACACATATGCCCAGAGCTTCCAATCAACTCTTTGGCCCATCACTATTAAATATTAAGAGATGGCCGGGTGCAGTGGCTCACGCCTGTAATCCTAACACTTTAGGAGGCCGAGGTGGGCAGATCACCTGAGGTCAGAAGTTCGAGACCAGCCTGGCCAACTTAGTGAAACCTGTCTTTACTAAAAATACAAAAATTAGCCAGACGTAGTGGTACACACCTGTAATCCCAGCTATTCAGGAGGCTGAGGCACAAGAATCGCTTGAACCTGGGAGGTGGAGGTTGTAGTGAGCCAAGATTGCGCCATTGCACTCCAACCTAGGCAACAAAACTACATCTCAAAAATAAATAAATAAAAATAAATATAAATATTAACAGACAAGTAAGAAATAACAGATATCTGAACAAATCATTTAATATGAAAGATAAAACAGAAGGGTAACTTAGAGAAAAAAAAGTCTGTTAATTGAATAAAACACTGAAAAGAAGAAAAAGCTGTTATTAACAGCTTCAGAGATACAAGAAAGCTATTAAAATTACAAAACAAGATACTCTAAGGAACCTAAAGAGAAAAAAAATTAAAATAAAAAATATGATGGCAGAAATAAAAGAATCAAAAGTAGAGTAAGAAATTTCCTGGCAGGGAGTGGTGGCTCACACCTATAATCCCAGCACTTTGGGAGGCCAAGCAGGTGACCTCCCTTGAGGCTAGGCGTTCAAGACCAGCTGTTCAACATGGTGAAACTCCGTCTCTACTAAAAATACAAAAATTAGCCAGGTGTGGTGGCAGGCGCTTGTAGTCCCAGCTACTTGGGAGGCTGAGGCATGATAATCTCGCGAACCCTGGAGGCAGAGGTTGCAGTGAGCCAAGATCTCATCATTGCACTCCAGCCTGGGTGACAGAGTCCATCGAAAAAAAAACAAAAGAGAAAGAAAAGGGCCAGGCAGGGTGCCTCACACATGTAATCCCAACACTTTGGGAGGCTAAGACAGGAGGATCACCTGAACCCAGAAGTTCAAGACCAGCCAGCTTTGGCAACATAGTAATGCCCCATTTCTACTTATAATTTAAAAACTAAATAAAGGACAATGGATTTCACAATTGAAAGGCTCTCTGGATGCTCTACATATGAGTGTAAAATAGATTCACAACGTGAAATTTCAAACTCTGGGACCAAAAAGAAGTTTCCACAACTCCCAGAGAGAAAAACAGTCACACATAAAAAGAGCTGAATTGCTTCTGACTTTTCATTAGTGACCTTAGAATCTAGAAGAAAGTGGAGTAACACACTTAGAATGCCAAAGACAAATAACTTTTTAATCCAGAATTTATACCCAGCCACACTATTAATCAAGTATGAGGAAGAATAAGGCTTTTTTTTTGACAACTCAAGGCTTGATTTTATCCTATTAGCTACCAATGGTTCTTACATTCTTAGAAGCTTGGAAAAAACAAAAATAATACTGTGCAACAAAAACCTATGTGGACCACAAAGCCTGATAGACTTACAATCTAGCTCTCTTGCAGAAAAAGTTCACTGACCTCTGATTTAGACAACTGGTGTAGATTCGAGGGTTTAATTAGAAATCCATGCATAGAAAACCACGCCTAGCCAGTACTGCAAATTTTCTGTGTGGTCAAGGATATAGAGCTTTACTTCGTTTATTTGTTTGCTTGTTTGTTTTGAGACAGAGTCTCACTCTGTTGCCCATGCTGGAGTGCAGCAGCGTGATCTTGGCTTACTGCAGCTTCTGCCTCCAGGGTTCAAGTGATTCTCCTGCCTCAGCCTCCTGAGTGGCTGGGATTACAGGTGCACACCACCACACCCAACTAATTTTTGTATTTTTAGTAGAGATGGAATTTTACTGTATTGGCCGGGTGAAAAGTAGTGATTGTATCATTCTATGCCAGCTTGGATCACAGAGCAAGACCATATCTCCAAAAAAAAGGGTAGACTTCTTTTCTCTTAAACTCCCGACCTCAGGTGATCTGCCCACCTTGGCCTCCCAAAGTGCTGGGATTACAGGCGTGAGCCACCGCACCTGGCCAGAATTTCCTTATTTCTCCAGAGGAAGGGGTTTTCCTTCCCCCTTTCTTAAAAATGACCCAAAACCAAAAACAAAAAAACTAAAACCACCTCAATAATTTCCCCTCAAACACGAAAGGCTTAGTGAGTGTAAATTTTGTTGAAAACATCACTGATTCCTTTTTGACTGTTAATCGATTGTTCTTGGGTTCCGGATTCACCTGCACTTACATGACTTCAGGTGAGTTGCAGAGCCGAAAAAACCCAGGTGGCAGAGCCACAGTGATTGATGAGGCTCCTTTTTCTGTCTCACCTTATGCAGGGCTTATAAGAGGTTCTGGAGAAGCAAAGCTCTTATAGAACTGCAGTACCAAATTACACTTGTCATCACTGTGATGGGAGCTTGGGAAGATAGTTATCTTCACAACTTGTTTCTCCAGAATATTTCATAAATTGTACACAAACATAAACAGGAATTTTAATTGAGTACTTTTATAACTGTAGCATTCTATACTCCAGATGACTGGAACTGTGTCTTGGTTGTCATAAAAATACCCACCAAATGAGTAGATTGTTATAAAAATTGAAAGGGCCAATAGACCATCAAAGATTTTCCCCTCAAGGCTCACCTATCAGAATTCGAGGTATTTCTTTGTGGAAAGATGTGTTTAGCTTCTTGCCTTGACAATGTGATTGTTATGACATTACTGGCAACGCTAATGTTTTGACCGAAAGTGAAACAAATGAAAGGATTTTATGTTTTTTTTGTTTTTCTTTTTTCAACTACATATTATCCTGGAATGGCATCAGATAAACAAGGTCTAAAAGACTGGAAATTAAAAATAATAAAAGCAGAGCCAGTTACGTGGGGGTAAGACGGAAATATTGTGAGATGATAGATACAAAGGACTTAGATCTTCTAGGCATTTTACTAAGAATATTTTCCTTTAAGAAAATTAGAGATATTTTACAAATGTTCCTTTTTTGAGCTAATTTCTTTAAACTTTTGACGAGCATTTAAAGAAAAAATGGGCCAGGCATGGTGGCTCACACCCGTAATTCCAGCACTTTGGGAGGCTGAGGTGGGCAGATCACCTGAGGTTGGGAGTTTGAGACCAGCTTGACCAACATGGAGAAACCCCTTCTCTACTGAAAATACATAATTAGCGGGGCGTGGTGGCGCATGCCTGTAATCCCAGCTACTCAAGAGGCTGAGGCAGGAGAATCACTTGAACCTGGGAGGCGAAGGTTGCAGTGAGCAGAGATCATGCCACTGCACTCCAGCCTGGGTAGCAAGAGCAAAACTCCATCTCAAAAAAAAAAAAAAAAAAAAGAAAAGAAAAGAAAAAAGAAAAAATGATAACATTGTCTGTGGGGGTTCTAATAGTTGTAATACATTTGACAACCACAGCAAAAAGCAGAGAGATGGTGAATGGACTTGTATGGTTGCAAAGTTTCCAGATTTTACATGAAGTAGTTCAGCATTAACTCTACATTGTAAAAAGTTAAAGAAAAAGTAAAGTTATAGGCTGGGTGCAGTGGCTCACACCTATAATACCAGCACTTTGGGAGGCCAAGGCAGGAGGATTGCTTCAGTCCAGGAGTCCGAGACCAGGCTGGGCAACATAGACCTCATTTCTACAAAAAAACAAAAAGATTAGCTGGGCATGGTGGCATGAGCCTGTAGTCCCAGCTACTCAGGATGCTGGGGTGGCAGGAGACCTTAGCCTGGAGGTGGGGGCTGCATGTGACCACACTACTACACTCCAGCCTGGGCAACCAAGTGTGACCTTTTCTAAAATATATATATATAGTAATCTCCAAGTGACCAGTAAAAAAATACAAAGGGACATAGTTAAAAAGCAGATAGACAAAATACAATTTTTTTTATGAGGGAGTCTCACTCTGTCGCCCAGGCTGGAGTGTAGTGGCACGATCTCAGCTCACTGCAACCTCCACCTCCCAGGTTCAAGTAATTTTTTGCCTCAGCCTCCTGAGTAGCTGGAATTACAGGTGCCCTCCACCACACCCAGCTAATTTTTGTATTTTTAGTAGAGCCAGTGTTTTACCATGTTGACCAGGCTGGTCTTGAACTCCTGACCTCGTGATCCACCCGCCTCAGCCTCCTAAATTGCTAGGATGACAGGTGTGAGCCATCAGTGCCCAGCTGACAAAATACAATTTTAAAGAAATATTCAAATATTAGAAAGCAAGAAAGTAGGAAGAGAGAGAAAAATATCAGTGGGAACAAAGAAAAAAATAGTAAAATGGTTAACCTAAATCCTACCATATCATTTGTTACATTAAACGTTAATGGACTAAAAAAAGTAGACTTTTGGCTGGGTGTAGTGGCTCACACCTATAATTCTGGCACTTAGGGAGGTCACAGCAAAAGGATCCCTTGAGCTCAAGAGTTCAAGACCAGCCTCGACAATATAGGGAGACCCTGCCTCTATAAAAAAGTAAAAAAAAAAATAGCTCAGTATTGTGGCACATGCCTGTAGTCCCAGCTACTGAGGGTGCTGAGGTGGGAGGATTGCTTGAGCTCTGGAAGTTGTGCCTTCAGTGAGCCGTGATTTTACCACTCTATGCCAGCCTGGGCCACAGAGCAAGACCACGTCTCAAAAAAACAGACTTCTTTTCTCTAAATGTTAAAGGCCTAGTTAATTTTTGGACGTTTTTAGGGGCAAAAAACCTCTGGATGGCACGTTTAATTACACAGCCACAAAGCAAAGGTCTACACGTCGTTCTGGAGGTAAGTTTTATACGTAGCCATTATTGATAATATGACCCTGGCCCAGTGGCACCTGGACCTTGGCAAGGGGCTTATTCCCGGAGTAGATGTGTGTGGCCCAGTGATTAGAAGCAGCTGAAGCAACAAAGAGCTGGAACACTTAGGGGCCTGCATCCTTGTCTCAGGTCTTCCTGGATGGAGTGTTAGCGAAGAGGAAAGTGATACTGTCTTTCTTTCTGAAAACATCAACGATTTGTTTTCCATTTTGTCATTTTAAATTTTTTTCTTTTTCTCTTTTTTAAAAATAGAGATGGGGGTCTAACTATGTTGCCCAGCCTGGTCTCAAACTCCTTGGCTCAAGCAATCCTTGCACCTTGGCCTTCCAAAGTGCTGAGATTACAAGGCATGAGCCACGGTGCCTGGCCACTGTACCTCTATAATTACTTTGAGAGGCGTTGCCATCATAGCGTGACTGTAGACAGCATTAATCAAAGATAACACAATAAACAGTGACCTAGAGAACTGTAGTAACAAACAGAAAGGGGCTGTATTGGGAAAAAGTGGCAATCAAATGAATTTGGGGTCACTAGTCAGGTGACTAGATGTAATCTTGCAATGTTGGTGGTCACAGCGTGCTGAAACCCGGGCAGTTTTTCCTGACATAACATATGATTTGCCAGGGTACTGGCTCAAGGCCTTGAGTCCTTAGCCCTTAGCACATGTGACTTCCCTTACTATAATTCTATAATCCGCTTCTTCTTTTTTTTTTAAAGATGGAGTTTCACCACGTTGGTCAGGCTGGTCTTGAACTCCCGACCTCAGGTGATCCGCCCGCGTTGGCCTCCAAAGTGCTTGGATTACAGGTGTGAGCCACCACACCTGGCCCAATCTGCTTCTTATTATACCAATTTTATAGATGAAAACAATAACGCCCAGGAAGGTCAAGGGACTCATTTTCCTCATGGAAACACAGCGAGTAAGAGACAGAGCTGGCTGTTCTGATTTGACCTCCTTGACTCTTTCCACAGCAGCACACCTGTTTCCGGAGGCACGATCTTTATAGGGAAGCCCATGAGAGTCAGGGAATTAAGGAAACAGGACGTGAAGGCAACTTTGAGCTCACCAAGAGGGCTCCCCAGGCTCCCTTTAGGGCGGGAGTCTGTTTCAGTGTGCAGCCAGCCCGAGCCGGCCAAGAGTAGCAGGTGAGCCCTGTAAGACAATGGTCAGTGGATTCATCTGCCTGGAGAGAGATTCGAGATCCTGATTGTCTCTTGAGAGATAGTGGAGGATCAGAGCTGCTGAGATCAAACCCTAGAGCGCGGGAGGATCTCAAGCAAGTGCTTTGTCCACTGGCAAAATCTTCATCCAAGCCAAATAAGACAAGCGACTGTGGGAAGGGAAGAGTGCATTTCTGGTGACTATACCTACAGAGAGGCAGGAATAAAGGGAGAGAACAATGCTTCCAGGCCTTTGATCTTCTTTACCTGCCACAGGCCTCTCCTCCCCCTCTAGCCGACTTCCTGAGGCAGGAAATGGTGACATCACCCTGCATTTGTCAGCACTCTCCCATTCTGAGTCACCGGGATTGCTGGCATAGTTATCCATAAGATTTCCAAGTAGATTATTTACTTTCTTTTTAGGGGCTTGGTGTTGCACCGTGCCACCCTCCCTCAGTGAACTGCCAGACCCCTGTTCAGTTCGAGATTTCCTCCTTGGAATGTCATTCGGGGTCCTTATAAGTAGTATCTTCTAATTTTTATTAACATTATCCTTTATTAACCAACTCTAAGTTGGGGGTAGGAGGTCATAAAAATACCCAGTTGAATGAATTACAGTTCATTTTAACCATTCCTCCATGGTTGGACATTAATATAGTTTCCAGTTATTTGCTATCATAGACAATGTGAAAGGAAACATCTTGGCAGGGTGCGTGCGGTGGCTCACTCCTGTAATCCCAGCACTTTGGGAGGCGAGGTGGGCAGATTAGTTGAAGTCAGGAGTTCGAGAGCAGCCTGGCCAACATGGTGAGACTCTGTCTCTACTAAAAATACAAAAAAATTAGCCAGGCGTGGTGGCACACACCTGTAATCCCAGCTACTCGGGAGCCTGATTACAGGAAAACTGCTTGAACCCAGGAGGTAGAGGTTGCAGTGAGCTGAGATCACACCACTGCACTTCAGCCTAGGAGATAGAGCAAGTTGCTGTCTCAAAAAAAAATCATTTTATTTTATTTTTATTTTTTGAGACGGCTTCTCACTCTGTCGCCAGGCTGGAATGCAGTGGCACGATCTCACCTCACTACAACCTCCACCTCCTGGGTTCAAGTGATTCCCCTGCCTCAGCCTCCTAAGTATCTGGGACTACAGGCATGCACCACCACGCCCAGCAAATTTTTTGTATTTTAGAGGAGATGGGGTTTCACCATGTTGGCCAGGATGGTCTTGCTCTCCTGACCTTGTGATCTGCCCGCCTCGGCCAAAAAGTCATTTTAAATCTGAATAGGTTCGCAAAAATTGTTCATAAAAAAAAAAAAAGTCAGCCAGACGCGGTGGCTCACCCCTGTAATCCCAGCACTTTAGGAGGCCAAGGCAGGTGGATCACCTGAGGTCAGGAGTTTGAGACCAGCCTAGCCAACATGGTGAAACCCCATCCTTACTAAAAAATACAAAAAATTAGCTGAGCATGGTGGTGGGTGCCTGTAACCCCAGCTACTCGGGAGGCTAAGGCAGGAGAATCGCTTGAACCCAGGAGGTGAAGGTTGCAGTAAGTGGAGATCACGCCACTGCACTCCAGCCTAGTGACAGAGTGAGACTGTCACAAAAATAAAAGTACCAACTTACTCTTGCACCCACAGTGCTACTCTTGGGAGCAGAATTCTGGAGGGAAAGGCAAAGTGCAAGGAAAACAGTTTGCCTTTAAGTTTTAATGTAGCCTGTGTCAAAATTTAAAGAAGGAAGACCAATAAATAGTACTGTAGCAAGAGGAGAAGCTGAACCTGCCAGTGGTCTGTGAGCTCTCATACATTTAACCCTCCTAAAGTACAGTCTTGAATAACAGACAACATCAAAAGGCAGCTGTGCTTTTCTCAGAATAAAACAGCTGAGCTAAACAACCAAAACCAAACAGCTGTACTGCCTTTGGATTTAGTGTTACATTAAAATTAGATGTTTTCTTTCCCCAGCCTTTTTTTTTCTCCTTGGTGGAAAGAAAGCAATTGAAGAGTTTTATTTCAGACATAAATGTTATGTTCAAATCATTCGCACACAGCCCACAGTAAAATGTTAGTTATTACGGAAATCTGACTGATAGCACTGTCACGTATAAGGAGAGACTCTGTCTCAATTGTTGTCGTTATTCAATACTACTTAATTATTTAGAATTTGCCTGTGTACAATGAACATCACTGATGTTGTAGATGTGAGAGTTCAGTTGCAAATGTTTCAATATTTTATTTGTAAAAAGTATGAAAATATTCCATTGATTAAAACACCTTAAACTTGATGTTTAAATAGGTGTTATTCTTTTCCTTTAGAGAAAAGTTAATTATTATCTTACAGTCTAAACTATTAATAACTGGAAAAATGCAGGCAAAGGACAAAACAAAATAAAATCTTACTTCTTCCTTACAAAGAGCTTATAACTTTCTAAAAAAAAAAGGTTATAATATTAGCTAAATTTTTACATTACAAAGTATTACATACTCACTGGAGAAAATATAGCAGACAATATAGGCCGACTTTGCTCGTCTTGTTTATGCCTACTAGATTGGGTGTATGGTCATTAAGTGATTATTTATTACTATGTTGCTTAAGTGTTTTTCCATTTTTTACCTTCTTGAGGACAGACGAGTGTCTTATTTTCTCCTTTGTATTCTCAGGCTCAATATATTGCAAGAGTCCAATAAATACCTTCTGAGTAAATGAATGAATGCATGCATACGTGAATATTGGAACTGTATTAGTAAAAGATATGGAAGCTAGAGCTTTGGGGATCTAGGTGGCAAGTTTAATTTTTTTGTTATTATTATTAATAATTTTCATTAGAATCCTGGAGCTTAAATAAGACATTCCCAGATGCTCCATTCCTGATGTTCTTCTGTAAAATGAAGTTGGCTTTATGTTTTAATTGCTTTTGGCTGATATCGGAGGTTTTCACTGACTTATGCTCCTTTAAACCAAAGACCATGCACAGACAACCTTGAACCCTGAGCACCTAAGCTTAGCATTAGAACATGGCAGATGGGTGCTCATTAGATTTTTGTTGAAAAAATGCCTTCCATGGTATCCGTAGGACTGGAAAAAAAAAAACCTTCCAGTTTATCCATGTTTGATGTGATGGTTGTACCGTAATTGCTCCCATGTTCTTAAACCCTTCTTGTCCTCTTCATTCAGACAAACAAAACCTCCTTTTCTGATGCTTATGCTTGGATGGGGTCCTTTCTCCAGCCTACAAAGGCCTTTTTGTGTCACCAAATCATACAGTATATTTTTTATTTTTATGTTTTAATTTTTATATATTTTTTGAGGCAGAGTTTCACTCATTTCCTAGGCTGGAGTGCAGCGGCGGGATCTCAGCTCACTGCACCCTCTGCCTCCCGGGTTCAAGCTATTCTCCTACCTTAGTCTCCTGAATAGCTGGGATTACAGGCTCACGCCACCACACCTGACTAATTTTTGTTGTTGTTTTTTGAGATGGAGTCTCTCTCTGTCACCTAGGCTGGAGTGCAGTGGCGCCATCTCAGCTCACTACAACCTCTGCTTGCCAGGTTCAAGCAATTCTCCTGTCTCAGCCTCCCAAATAGCTGGGATTACAGGCACCTGCCACCACGCCCGGCTAATTTTTGTATTTTAGGTAGAGATAGGGTTTCACCATATTGGTCAGGCTGGTCTCAAACTCCTGACCTCAGGTGATCTACCTACCTTGGCCTCCCAAAGTGCTGGGATTACAGGTGTGAGCCACCGGACCTGGCCATATTCTATGTTCTTTAAAACAAACAAAAAGCTCATTAGATTTTTCCCAGCTGAGTTCAATTCTTTACCTTCTATTTGTTTCTGACCACTCTACCAAAACCCACTTTAATCTAGTAGTCAAGTGTGAAAGCTACTAAATTACTCAAAGTCTATTTACTAGCAAGTTGTAAGAGCCTTGGAGCGGGTAAGGTCTTGGCTTTTTTAGTGAGTCTTGCTCTAGGTCCCCGGTTTCTGAATCTGGACAGATGTCATCATTGGCGGAACTAGTTAAACATCTGCATTCCTGGCACCATTCCAGCCTCGGTGACTCAGAATTTGGGGTGTGCTACCCCCAACCTCCAAAGAGTACTTCAGGAGTCTCAGGAATTTGAATTTTAACAAGTGTTCCCAGCAATTCTGATGCCTGGGCAGGTAGTCCATACATTCAGTGTAAATTCCTTCCAGGTTAAGCAGAGGGACAAGGGAGAAGGATGAGTTCAAATTTTGGCAGAGATTGGGAGTGAGTTTGACTCCCTGTCCGTGTTGTCTATCTATTTTTCCTCTTCTCTTTAGAACCTACAGTTTCTTCCATGCCTTTCATGGTTAACTTGTAGACTGACTCGAGAGGCCAAGGACTTGCTGCTTCATTTGTATCAGAAGCAGGAATTTCTATGAAAATGAACAAACCTGAATTGTTTTATCTTACAATCCTGGAATTGTTAGGAATCTTAAAGGTCACTTAGTGACCTTATTTAGTGGGACACCTTAGATATCCAAAGGACAAGCAATGACATCAAGATTAGCAACTCACATAATTGTACTGAGCCACCCAGAGCAAGCCTTCCCCGAGGCTTCCAGCCTGAAGTCTTGAGCACTGCAAGTGGAGAGATCAGAAAGTTGTAAGTAAACGCTACTCGGGGAGAGGAGTTGGGGCTGCGCACAGGAAAATGAGGGAGATCGGCCGGGCGTGGTGGCTCACGCCTGTAATCCAAGCACTTTGGAGGCCAAGGCGGGCGGATCACCCGAGGTCGGGAGTTCAAGACCAGCCTGACCAACATGGTGAAACCCCGTCTTTAAAAAAATAAAAAACAAAAAAAAATTTAAAAAAAGGAAAATGGGGGAGATCACATGGTACATGGAGAGCGAAGAGGGCATGGAACAGGAATGTGGGTGAGAACAATCTTTCAGTGAACGCCAACACAAAGGAATTCATTTACTTAACTCCCCAAACACCTGTGAGTTATCTCCTTAGACCCTGATCTGATGCTAACCACAGGTCTTGCCCTCAAAGAGCTCTCAATCTAGTGGGATAGACTGATACCCATGACAATAGAGAGTGATAAGTCTAACAATAGAGGCAGATTCCAGGAATAAGGTAAGAATATGCGCAAACACGCCAGCCCCAAGGGTTTGTGGAGCTCTTAGAATTTATTTATAGTGTCGGCTACAACAGCAACATTAAAATATGCAAGCTAGCCAGACACAGGTGGCTCATGCCTGTAATCCCGGCACTTCGAGGTGCCGAGGCAGAAGGATCTTTTGAACTCAAGAGTTTGAGACCAGTCTAAGTAGCATAGTGAGACCTGTCTCTACAAAAACTAAAAAAATTAAAAGCCTGGGATGGTGGCGAGTTCCTGTAGTCCCAGCTACTCAGGAGGCTTGAGCAGGAAGGATCACCTGAGCACAGAAATTTGAGGCTGCAGTGAGTTATGATCGGGCCACTGCACTCCAGCCTGTGCAACAGAGTGAGACCCTGTCTCTAAAAAATAAAATAAATAAAAAATAAAGTACATGAGCTAAACAGAGAGACTATATCCAGTTGTTTTTAGAATCATTTAAACTTGTGTTTGTTTGTTTGAGCCAGAGCCTGGCTCTGTTGCCCAGGCTGGAGTGCAGTGGCTGGATCTCCGCTCACTGCAACTTCCACCTCCTGGGTTCAAGTGATTCTCCTGCCACAGCCACCCCAGTAGCTGGGATTACAGGCGTGTGTCTGTAACACACCTGGCTGATTTTTCTATTTTTAGTAGAAACGGGGTTTCACCATGTGGGCCAGGCTGGTCTTGAACTCCTGACCTCAAGTGATCTTCTTGCCTTGGCCTCCCAAAGTGTTGGGATTACAGGTGTGAGCCACCATGCCTGGCCCGTTTTAAACTTTGTAAGTGTTAAATAGAACATTGCTAGTAAAACAAACAAAAAAAATCAACTTTTTGGTAACTTCAGATCTTACCAGAAAGTTGTTATCAAGAAATGGCTGTCAGCTGGGTGCGGTGGCTCACGCCTGCAATCCCAACACTTTGGGAGGCCAAGACGGGAGGATCACTTCAGGTCAGGAGTTTGAGACCAGCCTGACCAACATGGCAAAACCTTGTCTCTACTAAAAGTAGAATAATTACCCGAGTATTGTGGCATGCACCTGTAATCCCAGGATCAGCTCCCACCTCAGCCTCCCAAGCCCACTCCCACCTCCCTGAGGCTGCGGTGAGCCTTGATTGCATCACGTTACTCCAGCCTGGGTGACAGAATAAGACCCTGTCTCAAAACAAACAAACAAAAAATGACTACCATAGATATAATGAAGAAATATAAATTTTATAATGTATTAAAAGAAATCTCATGTATGAATTGTTCACATGAGAGAAAACATAGGGCTAAATGTATACTGTAGAAGGAAAAATTACCTTAAGCTAAAATGAAAACTTGCTAAATTTGTCTTTCTTATTCTCTTTTTAAAAATAATCAACTTTCTTTTGTGTTTCTTGAAAAAGATAACTATTTCTCTTCGGGATAATGTGACAAATGAATACATTTTGTCTTCTTCTCCCTCCTGCACCTTCACTTGCAATCACAAAGCTATTGTTGAATGCTAGGGACCAAAGGTATTTTACTGCTGTGATATAAAATGGCAATTGTGGGAATGTAGATTTCAAGATTTCTCAGGGAGGGAGCTGGGCGCCATGGCTCACACCTGAATCCCAGCACTTTGACGAGGCCGAGGCGGATGGATCACTTGAGGTTAGGAGTTCAAGACCAGCCTGGCTAACATGGTGAAACCCCATCTCTGCTAAAAATACAAAAATTAGCTGGTCGTGGTGGCATGCACCTGTAATCCCAGCTACTTGGGAGGCTGAGGCATGAGAATCGCTTGAACCCACGGGGTGGAGGATACAGTGAGCCAAGATGGTGCCATAGTTCTCCAGCCTGTGTGACACAGTCAGACTCTGTCTCCAGAAAAAATAAAGAAGACTTCTCAGGTATGGACTGGATAGAAGAAAAAAAAAAAAAAGGAAGGTACCCCAGATTATTGGTATCAGGGCAGGGATAGTGCAGAGAAAGAAAGTAGGAATATTTGGAGTCTGAGAAAGAAAAAAAAATATTCTAAACATGGAAATGATTGTAATTAGCAAATTCAGGCATTATAGTTTAGACCTATACAGAAGTAAGTAAACATTCAAAGTGTGTTATTTAACTGATTAGCAAGGAGGACAAGATATCTTCATCTTTTAATAAAGAATTCCTGAATCAGGAGTGCTGTAGGAATTTTCATGGGTAGGAATAAAGTAGTCAGAATAAAATCCAATGCTTAAAATTATTATAATTCAGGCTGGGCACCATGGCTCACGCCTATAGTCCCAAAACTTTGGGAGGCCAAGGCAGGTGGATCACGAGGTCAGGAGATCCAGACCAACCTGGCTAACATGGTGAAACCCTGTCTCTACTAAAAATACAAAAATAATTAGCCAGGCGTGGTGGCACGCACCTGCAGTCCCAGCTGCTTGGGAGACTGAGGCAGGAGAATCGCTTGAACTTGGGAGGCAGAGGTTGCAGTGAGCCGAGATTGCACCACTGCACTCCAGCCTGGGCTACAGAGCCAGACTCCGTCTCAAAAATTAAATTAAATTTAATTTAATTTAAAGGCTGGCCCTGTTTTCCTCTAAGATTATATAAGGTTCTTACTGCAATGGACTCCTAAGTCATTTTATACAGCTTTTCATTTCTAACAACTAGGTTGAATCTGTGCTACACAGATTTGGTTATTAATAGATATAATTCAGCCATCTTCACTGAAATCAGTGCTTTCTTTTATTTCTTTCTGCTCCTGACGCAAGCTAGGCACACACTAGGCATTCAAAAAATATTTGTTGACTGATGAAAACAGTGATATGCACAATCAGAATTTATCATTTTGAACTGTTACAAAAAACAGTTTTAAAATGTGGATTCAATAGTCCATAGTCATTTCAACTTATATATTTTTCCCAAGTATCAGGAAAATATTTTCTGGACAGATTTTTCTCCAGTAAAACTGAAACCTAAATTCAGTCTACTTATTCAGAGTTCATACCCACCACTTAGATTATAGGAACGTATGTCTATTAATTCCAAATTCACTCCAAGTGGACTTTCAGCCCAGGGGAGCTGACTAATGGCCTCAATTCTTCCACTCCTTCCCCTGCAACAGGAATCAGTCTCCTGGACTCTGATGTGTGGCTGGGTTGCCCTGGGCAGATTTATTAGCTTGGACTCTTTCACATGCAAAAGATAGCACCTGTGACTGTACATATTGAAAATTCAATTGCAGGTGTATTTGCAAATTGGATTTTGAGGGGGAAATTTAAGCAAATCCTTTTGAAAGCAAATCCCTCCAAGGAGTGAGTAATAAAGAAACAAGAAGAAAGGTGACAATCAAAAACCTATTAAAATCTAGTTTCCAGAGAAGAAGCTGACTGTCTAATGACATTTATGCTTCCATAGCTAGGCATTTAACAGTCATTTTGTGTCAGTTGCTTCCTTTATACATGTCACGTGGCACATTTTTCAGTTTTCTGTATTTCTGAGACCTTAATCCCAACCATTCTTAAATGCTTGAAATGAGCCCATGTTCCTAAAAGGAGGGCTTTTTTTGTCCATCTGAATTTCTCTGCAGGAATCTACAATGACGCCTCAAGCACCAATACACAAAGTCAATCACTGTCATTCATCCAATTCATTCATTCCATTCATTCTTTTATTTAGCCCTAAAAATCCATGGTAAATTATTATGACCAAGAAAATGCTAAACCAACCAGCTGTTTAAAAGCATTAGAATTTGGGATCGCAACGAAGTTACGTGTCTAACTAAAGGGAGAAATTATTCTTATCTGATTTATCACTAATACTTTTAGTTCCCATTTCTGTTTGCTTGCTTTATTTTTTCCTTTTGTTAATTTCACTGCCTAACCCCCAAATGTTTGCCCTAACCGCTCTATTTTGGATCTGAACATTATTTGCTACTGCTGCTGTCCTTCTCTGGGTTTAAAACGGGACAGTAGGAGTAGATATGAAGAATCAGGAGCAGCAGAAACCTAGATCTTACATTTTGGTCACATTGTAAATGTGTAAGAAAGATTTTGATCAAAACCTTTGTTGTCACCCGTCAGCTTTCCAATTGACATTGGTTGTTTGGAGGGGGACAAATCCTGACTCAGGATCCAAGTATTTTCTTCCCCTCCATGGTAAAAAATGTAATTCTAATTGGGAAAAGAAGACAGAATTTTCAAGTTTTAATACATCAACTGGTTTCTAAAATACTTTTGGAATAGTCAAGTACGAATGTCTTTAAAAAGTGGGGTTGGGATTTTATTTGATCTTTGTTGGTTTCTATGAATTGTGGTACTGGAGCCTGTTAAAAATGAATGCCATATAGAGAAGTGTTTTCCAAAAGCAAAACCTGATGTTCGCAAAACTTACAGGCTCGTGGGTTTCTAACTGGGAGTGTGAACACAGACCCCTCCAAAGTAAATACAGACATTCAAAATTTACCTGAGCGCTTTAAGCAGCTCTTAACATCCTATGACAAGGAGAACATTTGTTAATCAGAAAAATTACAACCTATTCATACTTATTGTTTGATTATTTCTCTGCTGACCTCTGAGGTCCCATTGTTGATTGAATTAGTTATAGTAACTCATTTATTTTAGCAGCTAGCTAATATAAATGCAAACTCTTCTTATCACCAGATGATTGATAGGCACATTAAGAAGTTGTTCAACAGGTTGCTTGGTTTAAAGAAATGTTTAAATCCTGATGGGTTACTTTTTTATCAGCAAAGAGTGGGAATTAGCACAGATAAGCCCACAGTAACAAAAATTTTGTTTTGGAAATGGAATGTTGTCAGTTCTTTATATTTGATTTTGCTTAGAGCAGTAGATTCTATCAGTTCCCTTTTGTAGATTTAAACATATTTTGAAGGTATGGCTTTTCTAGTGTTGACTGGAGAAGGTATCCTATAAAGAATATTGTCAAGCAGCTGAAGGTGATGAAGTGTCTGTTGGCACTAATCTTTTTCTTTCTTCTTTCTGTTTTGTTTTTGCATAAAACGTCCATTTTGTAAAGCCTTTCAGGCACTTGAACTAAGTTAGCCCCACAAATGCCTAACATTTTTTTCACTGGTAAAAGTACTGTTTTGATTCTTCTTTTCTGAGACAGAGTCTTTCTCTGTCACCCAGGCTGGAGTGCAGTGGCATGATCTTGGATCACTGCAGCCTCCACCTCCCAGGTTCAAGTGATTCTTCTGTCTCTGCCTCCCGAGTGGCTGGGACTACAGGCGCTCACCACCACACCTGGCTAATTTTTGTATTTTTAGTAGAGATGGGGTTTCACCATGTTGGCCAGGCTGGTCTTGAACTCCTGACCTTAGGTGATCCATCTGCCTCGGCCTCTCAAGTAGCTGGGATTACAGGTACTTGCTACCATACCCAGCTAAGTTTTACATTTTTATTAGAGACGGGTTCATTATGTTGGCCAGGCTGGTCTCAAACTCCTTGACATCAGGTGATTTGCCCAACTTGGCCTCCCAAAGTGCGAGGATTATAGGCCCCAGTTTTAACTTAATTAATTCCCATACCCTTTTGGTAATTTTTTTACTTCAAAATTGCCCTACATATAATTGTATTTCTTGGTATCTGCTTCATAGAATTTGTACAAAATGATACAGTAATCCAAGCAATTCTCTATAAAAAGTCATTAAAAATTCTCTATAGAAAGTCTCTACTATGCCAGGTGCGGTGACTCAGTCCTGTAATCTCAGCACTTTGGGATGCTGAGGAGGGTGGATCACAAGGTCAGGAGATCAAGACCATCCTGGCCAACATAGTGAAACCCCCTCTCTACTAAAATACAAAAAATTAGCCAGGCATGGTGGCATGCACCTGTAGTCCCAGCTACTCGGGAGGATAAGGCAGGAGAATCGCTTGAACCCAGGAGGCGGAGGTTGCAGTGAGCTGAGATCACACCACTGCACTCCAGCGTGGTGACAGAGCAAGACTCCGTCTAAAAAAAAAAAGAAGTCTCTACTAAAAATACAAAAATCAGCCAATTAGCTGGGTGTGCTGGTGGTGGCAGGCGCCTGTAATTCCAGCTACTCAGTGGCTGGGAAAGGAGAATTGCTTGAACTGCGGAGGCAGAGGTTGCAGGGAGCCAAGATCTGGCCACTGCACTCTAGCCTGGGCAACAGAGTAAGACTCCGTCTCAAAAAATAAAAAAAAATAATAAAACTGGCCTAGAGTCACCTGCTAGAGGTTCACTGGGTATTTGGAGATTTGCTGGCTCTGCTGTGGACATGATGGCATATTCATGGATGATGTGGAGAGTGACAAAATGGCAGGGCCTCTAATTATTAATCAAATCACAGATTCATATCTCTCTCCCCCTCCTTTACCCGTTTCCTTGGAGACACAGTTTCTTGTCAATTTTTTGAATTGCATTAATATTAACTATGACTTTGAATCAGGAAGAATGCAAAATATCTGAAGAGTAGTTTTATATCTTCCATGTGACATTTGCATCACATGGATAAACGTTAACAACGTTCTTGAGAACACGAGAAAATAAGGAAATAGAGTTCAAAAATAAAGTATAGAACTTGCTAGACTAGTTTCTGTTTAAAACTCAGTGGATTATACCCCTTTGTTTTAAACCATTAGAACAGCAATGATTAAATATCAGATTCCTTAAAGAGTCACTAGTTCCTTTTGGAAAGTTTTGATGAAAGCATTATATTTCTTAAACTGCTCTACCCACACAGCTTTCCTTCAAGATGTTGTTTTTCCCACATCTACTGTTTTATTACATGACAGTTATTGAAAGGTTAGATGTGGTTTAATTTCTCAAGGTTTATTTTTATATGTCATAAATCAAGCTTTTTTGTTGTTGTTAACACATCACAAGAAGCAGTGTGGTCTGTTCAAAGTGGGTGTCGGGAGACCTGGGTTCTATTTCTGACTCTGGCATGTGACTTTGGGTAAGTCGATGAATTCATCAGTGTCTCAGTCTCCCTAGCCACGTAATGGGGATAATAATGTCTCCTTTTTACCTACTTCACAGGTTTTTTTTTTAAGGATTAATTAGTTGATGTCTGCAAGTCACTCTGAGCTCCTTTGATAAAATACAAAGCACCATTATTTATGACAATAATAATAGTGTCTCGACCAGTAGGTTTCCTTTCATCCAAGGATGGCAAAGTACTTTACCCCTGGGATTGCAGCTTTACAGCAGATTACTGTGTGGTGGCTGGCTCTCCTTGAAGAAACAGATGGTAATGAGCAGTCTGGTTTTCACTAGAGAGTAATTAAGTCTCCCACCAACTCATCGAATCATTTGCATAAACTTCCCAAGACAGAAGCGCAGCTCCCAAAAGAGAGCTGGGAGAAGCTGAATTGGGCTCTCACCCCTCATCACTATTTATAAACAAGTCACAGGGGATGTGGATCTTGGAATATCAATATTTTCAACCCCCAAATCAATTCGCTGAAAGGTTGCTAAAGCATGGGAATATTTAGACAACAGGTAAATTAGCTTCAACAAAAACAGACATGTAACAAGTGTGGGTTACCTGAGGGTCTTTCAGGTTGTGCAGACCAATTATGCACAAGTCCTGTGATCTCTCCTTAACAGTCTGGTTAGACTAACTTTCAGTTAATTGACAAAGATGAATTAAGTACCTGATTCGTGTGCCTGGCTGGGGTTATTAAGAAGAAAAGTGTGCGATGTGGTCCCTGCCCTCAAGTTGTTTACAACGTATTTGAGACGATGAAGCTAAGATACAGGAAACAATTAGTGGAGTATGGAAGACAGCATATAATTAAGGGCTAAATTGTGTGGAACAGACCACAGGACGATGAGAGAAGGAAGTGGTCTATATGGAACAGCGTAGTGCAGGAACGCTTCATCAAACAGGTCAATTGAAGAAGCACGTTTTCCATGTACCCCATACATATGCAGACCTACTATGTACCCACAAAAATTCAAATAATTTTTTTTTGAGACAGGGTCCAGCCCGGGCTGGAGTGCAGTGGCATGACTTCACTGCAACCTTCACCTCCTGGGCTCAACCCATCCTCCCACTTCAGCCTCCCAAGCAGCTGGGACTACAGGCACATGCCACCATGCCCGTCTAATTTTTGCATTATCTGTAGAGAAAGGGTTTCACCATGTTGCCCAGGCTGGTCTGGAGCTTCCGAGCTCAAACAATCTGTCCTCCTTGGCCTCCCAAAGTGCTGGGATTAAAGGCGTGAGCCACTGTGCCCAGCCCAAAATAAAAAAATTAAAAAAAAAAATTAAGAAAAAAAGTGTGTTTTCATAGTCAGAGGAGTTTGGACCTAATTTAATCCACTTTCTTTCTTTCTTTTTTTTTTTTTTTAAAGCGACAGGGTCTCACTCTGTCACCCAGGCTGGAGTGCAGTGGTGCAATTATGGCTCACTGTAACCTCGAACTCCTGGGTTCAAGCAATCCTTCTATGTCAGTCTCCCAGTAGCAGGGACTGCAGGCATGTGTCATCATGCCTGGTGAATTTTAAAATTTTTTTGTAGAGATGGCATCTTGCTATGTTGCCCAGGCTGATCTCAAACTCCTGTGCTCAAGCAATCTTGCTGCCTTGGCCTCCTAAAATGCTAGGATTACAGGCATAGAGTCACTGCACCTGGCCCACTTATTTTTAAAGACTTCAGAATATAGGGACCCAGCCGGGTGCAGTGGCTCATGCCTGTAATCCCAGCACTTTGGGAGGCCAAGACGGTAGGACACCTGAGGTTAGGAGTTTGAGACCAGCCTGGCCAACATGGTGAAACCCCAACACTACTGAAAATACAAAAATTAGCCAGATGTAGTGGCAGGTGCCTGTAATCCCAACTATTTGGGAGGCTGAGATAGGAGAATCACTTGAACCTGGGAGGCAGAGGTTGCAGGGAGCTGAGATCATGCCACTGCACTTTAGCCTGGGTGACACAGCAAGACTCTGTCTTGGGAAGAAAAAAAAAAAAAAAAGAACACAGGGACCTGATAAAAGCAGTATTTTGTAGTGATTCTTTGGCAACAGTATCACCAGAGCAGGAAAGACACCGAAGCAGGGAGGCTGGCTGGAATCAGATACAGTAATCTAGAGTGGGTAGAACTTTATCTAGAAGAGTTGTGGTGGACATGGAGAGAAATAAGTAAAATAGAGCTTTAATGAGAGCTTATTACATGCTGGAAAGGCATCTTATTCTCACAACAACCCAACGTGATGGTGATATGAACTCATGTCAGCACTGATTTTCTGATACGGAAACTGCTTGAGGAGGTGAACCTGGGACTTGAGCCCAGAGATGGTATGTCTTAGAGCCAAGGTTTGAGCCCAGTATGAATCCTAACTCACTGTTTTTAGATGGAAGAGATTAATATGGGAGAAGTAGACATTCTGACCAAAGAATAGCTCAGTCTAGTTAGGAAAACCCCGGGTTAGACAATGTTAAAAACGGGTCATTTTCTCTCTCTTCATTCCTAGACCTCTGTGGTGTCCTCTAGGGTGATCTAGGCCTCTGTGAGGCTATCGCACATAGTGATTCTGCAAGAGAATTTAGTCTGAGGAGCATGTCCACACTGGCGTCGTGCAGAAGACATTTGGAAAATGCTGGCGTGGAATCTTCCTTCCTAGCTACGGTAAGCTCCATAATCAGGAATACCAGGGAGCCATCAGGACTGGAAGCGAGAGTATTTCAGTGACTGCTGGAGAGCGAGACGTTAGGACTGGGATTAAGCAAAAGCAGGAAATAAGAGAGGCAGACAGAGGAGGCAGCTATCAGTCTGCCAGACTAGATTCAGGGATTTGGGCATTCAAAGTGGGAAGGTGTAGGTCACAGGCAAATTCGTTCCAGAGAAAAGCTAGTGCCTGGAAACCTCGTTTCTGCTGCCTGTTGCTGGGTCCCGCTTTGCCTCACCTGGTTGGACTCCACCAGGTCAGCCAGTCTCTCCTTCGGCATCTGAAAGTGCTAAGGCTGAACAGCTGATGCTCTTGATATGGGGCTTAAGAGAGGTTAGTAGTTCTTCCTGGCTAGAAAAAGTGTTAGAGAATTAGGTTGTAGCAGGAGTGGATTGATTTGGAGGCCCAGGTTTGTGAAATTTGACTCAAGATGAAATTGGGAGTAATTTTAATGACAAAAGAAAGTGCTTGAGGAAGAGGATTCTTGCTGATGTCGGATGCTTTGGAAGGAGAAAAGGTTAAAACAAAATTATAGCTGAGTTTAAAACCCAAGACCCTTTAAACACTGGCTGGCTTTAAAACTCTACTACAGGCCGGGTGCGATGGCTCACACCTGTAACCTCAGCACTTCGGGAGGCCAAGGCAGGCGGATCACCTGAGGTCAGGAGTTCGAGACCAAGCCTGACCAACATGATGAAACCCCGTCTCTACAAAAAAAAAAAGAAAGAAAAAACTCTACTACAAACGATTAGAGCATTAGCCATGATTTCTAAAGCTTACAATTTGACTTATGAATCTACACACTGATTACACTTTGGATATATTTGGCAGCCAAAGTAGAGCAGGAAATCATTATTGGATAAAAAGGGCCACACAGGAGGAAGTTTGTATTGGCAAATACCAACTTATATATTCGCAGAATCCTATCATCTTAGTCCTAGAAGGAATCTATCCCCGCTGCCTTATGAAGGCCTTCTCTAAAATGTGTCCAAAGAGACAACAATCTCTTTTCATTTAATAACCTGCCCTCCTTCCAACTTTCTGAAATGTATTCCAACCTCTGACACTCCTATCATATTAATTAAAATCCTTTTTTTTTTTTAGTTATCTTCTCTCTGAACGTGGAAAACAGTTATCATCTTTTCTTTCAAAACCCTTCATATTCTAGAAAGCTATAATTACATTTCCCTCAATTTTCTCAGCTTTCGATGGAATAATATGCATGTGTATATCTGACATTTGTTGACTTGTGGGGGTGTGTAGGGCACTGAGCATCTCACGTAAATTATCTCATTTAGTTCTGACAAAAGCCTGCAAATCAAACATTCTTAGCCCCATTTGAGACATAAAGAAATGGACGCTTGAGGTTCAGAGGTTAATAATAGCTTTCAAAAAGTGGTAAATAGAAGAGCCAGGATTGAAAAACTGCCGATGTTCCTATGAACACACGGATTAAATTTCCCAAACGCCTCTGAGTTGACTTCCCTACGATTTTTTTTTTTTAGACTGAGTTTTGCTCTTGTTGCCCAGGCTGGAGTGCAGTGGCGCGATGTCAGCTCACTGCAATCTCCACCTCCTGGGTTCAAGCAATTCTCCTGCCTCAGCCTCTCGAGTAGCTGGGACTACAGGTGTGCACCCTGCACCTGGCTAATTTTTTTGTGTTTTTAGTAGAGACAGGGTTTCACCATGTTGGCCAGGATGGTCTCGATCTCCTGACCTTGTGATCTGCCTGCCTTGGCCTCTGAAGGTGCTGGGCATGAGCCACCATGCCCAGCCACTTTTTTTTTGGAATGCTTCATGAATTTGTATGTCATCCTTGTGCAGAGATCATGCTAATCTCTGTATTGTTCCAATTTGAGATGTGCTGCTGAAATGAGTACCTGAAAGCATTTTGTGCAAACGCCGCCAAGTAGAGCAAAAGAAGAGGTGGGTGGGTGGTGCTAGGGTCGGAAGACGTAGATTCAAATGCTAACAACTCTAAAATTTACAACTCATTTGACTTGGGAAAGTTACTATCACTTTCTGAGCACTTGTTTTCTCTGTGGTAAAACGGAGATGATAATACTGATCTTACAGAGTTCTTATGAGGATTACAAAATGCAATAGGGTGGGCATTTTATGTAGAGCTGGGCACATGGTAACTGTTTCAGTGACAGGTTTTATCATTAGAATATGTTGTATTCTTGTATGTCTCTCATAGAAATCACTCTCTTATTAGACAGTAAATTTCTCAAGGGCAGAGACTGTCCTTCATTTTTATTACCACTCCCCTCCCCTCCAGCTTAATGCTGGTCACATGGTAGCATGCAACAATGTTTTTGGTAATGGTGTATGAGAAGGAACCCTAGTGAGGAATCCAGGCTGCAGAACTCTGTTAAAGACTCTTTGAAACTGGATACAGGGGCTGGGTGTGGTGGTTCACACCTGTAATCCCAACATTTCAGGAAGCTGAGGCGAGAGGTTCTATTGAGCCCAGTAGTTCGAGACCAGGAGTTTGAGATAAAGTGAGACTTCATCTCAACAAAAGAAAATTTTTTTTTTAATTAGCTGAATATGACACTAAGGTGGCTCGTGCTTATAGTCCCAGCTGCATTGGAGGCTGAGATGGGAGGATTGCTTGAGCCCAAGAGGTTGAGGCTGTAGTGAGCTGTGATCATGCTACTGAACTCCAGCCTGGGTGACAGGGTGAGACCCTGTCTCAAAAAAAAAAAAAGCTGAATGGACTCTAAAAGCTATACTTTGTGCTAAGCCCTAGAATGGTGTTCTACCTTTAGAAAAGTTTGAAAATCCAGTGACTATATTTTCTTTTCTTTCCTTTTTTTTTTTTTTTTTTTGAGACAGAGTTTCACTCTGTCACCCAGCCTGGAGTGATCTTGGCTCACTACAACCTCTGCCTCCTGGGTTCAAGTGATTCTCCTGTCTCAGCTTTCCGAGTAGCTGGGATTACAGGTGCACACTACCACACCCAGCTAATTTTTGTATTTTTAGTAGAAACAGGGTTTCACCATGTCGGCCAGGCTAGTCTCGAACTCCTGACCTCGTGATCCACCTGCCTCGGCCTCCCAAAGTGCTGGGATTACAGGCATGAGCCACTGAGCCTGGCTTCAATATTTTCATCTCTAGTATTTCATTTAGCCCATTTAAAAATATGGAGATAATTTAAAAAATAATGCCCTGTTCCTGCCTTGTAGATTCTATTTTTTCTCTAGCTCTTTACACATTTAAAACAAATTTATAAATATTATTATTTAAAGTGATTTGTCCAGGATGATGTAATGCTCTTTTCACTGCACGCCTTTGTATTCTTTTAAAAATTGAGACAGGGTCTTGCTATGTTGTCCAGGCTGAATTTGCATTTCTGGCCTCTAGCAATCCTCCTGCCTCAGCCTCCCAGTAGTTGGGAGTATATAGCTTCTTACTACCTTGCCCAGCTCCAAACTTATTTTAAAATCTCTTTCAGATAGTTCTATTACTCCTAGTTCCTATACTGTAGATTCTTCCTTTCTGTGTATTTAATGCATCCCTCTCAAGAGAGATGTTGGTTTCTTTTTTTTTTTTTATAGTTTTTTTTTAAAAGATGGGGTTTCACCATGATGGCCAGGCTGGTCTTGAACTCCTGACCTCAGGTGATCCACCCACCTCGGCCTCCCAAAGTGCTAGGATTACAGGCGTGAGTCACGGTGCCCAGCCGGGACGTTGGTTTCCTCTTGTGTTAAGATTTTTGGGTTGGGTGCAGTGGCTCACACATGTAATCCCAGCACTTTGGGAGGCCGAGGTGGGCAGATCATGAGGTCAGGAGATTGAGACCATCCTGGGCAAGGTGGTGAAACCCGTCTAAAAAAAAAAAAAGAAAAGACAAAAAAAAGAGAAAAAAGAAAAAATTGTAGAAAAAAAAGATTTTTGATGGTGAGCTCCTTGCTAAGGGAATTGTTGCTTGAAAGGATGCAACTGCTCTGGTTTGTGGCAGTATCAAGTGGGATGTTTCTTATTGGCCTCTGCTGTGAACCTGCAAGGCTAAACACGCTAAGAGTAGTTCCTGCTATTAACAATAAGGCCCAGAGCCTAGGCCACAGAGAAAGCCCTGTAGATCACTTCTTCCAGGCCTTCTTTGTGTAGTCAGGCAACCAGCACGTGGTTACAAGCATGTCCCTTGCTTTCTAAGATGCCGACAAGGGCTTTGTTAAATTCCCCTTCCTCTTATTCTCCCAAAACTGTCCCTCCGGTGTGGGGAACGAGATGATCCAGACAGGTTAGTCATTAGGAACCATGCTGTTTATTATTCAGGACCAAACTTTCTTAAGAGTGTTTACTGAATTGATTGGGTGGTGATTTTTTTCCCCTCAAGAATAAAAGTGAAGCTCATGGGTACATATATTTCTAGGGTCTTATTTCTAGCTTAAAGAAACTTTCAGGCCAGGCACGGTGGCTCATGCCTGTAATCCCAGCACTTTGGGAGGCCAAGGTGGGTGGATCATTTGAGGTCAGGAGCTCGGGACCAGCTTGGCCAACATGGTAAAGCCCTGTCTCTACTAAAAATACAAATATTAGCCAGGCATGGTGGCAGTCACCTGCAATCCCAGCTACTCGGGAGGCTGAGGCCGGAGAATTGCTTGAACCTGAGAGGTGAAGATTGCAGTGAGCTGAGATCGTGCCATATCACTCCAGCCTGGGCGATAAGAGCGAAACTCTGTCTCAAAAAAAGAAACTTTCATGGTTTTTATTACACAAAAGTAATAAATATATTTAGTATTACATTCTTACATGGAGTATACTGTGCTAATTTTTCCAAATACATAGGCAGCTCCTCGACTTTGTGGAATTCCTGGAAGATGATAGTGAATCCTTTGATGGCACTAGCTGATTCTTATCAGACTTTGATCCAAGAGATTGGAGATATTGGCAATTCAAGGATGGATAGGACACATGGTTTTCTCTTTTTCACCAAAGAGTTCATCATCTAGTACAGACACACACACCGAGGGCAATGACAAGGGTACAGTAGAACAAAGTGCTGTCTTAAAGGTGAGCTGAAAGAGCTATGGGAATAAACATGCCAGAGTAATTAATTCTGCCAAGTGGAAGAGAAAAAAGGAAAACTAGAGAAAGAAGGCAACCTTTTGGATGCTCTTAGAATGAGGATTTTGCCAGGAAGATGAGGGGCTGGAGGGCACTTGTGGCAGAATAGTTTGAACAAAGACAAGTGTGACAGCCACAATGCTTGGATGTGAGATAAACATACATCGGTGTTATTTTTTTCTAAACAAAATGAAAAATGGCTCAGGGTCCCCACCCACCTCTTGTTAGGAAATACAGTGTGCCATTTTTGGGGGGTGGGGACACAAGGGGTTAAGGTAGATGGTCTAAAAGGTTTGGGAATGGGGCTCTGGTCTTTGGGGCATCCTGGTTGCCACTGAGATAGGTGTTCACTGTTTCCTGGGCTCCATAGGAAGAGTTTTCACAGTGCTTACTGTTCCTGGGTGCTCCTCTTCAAAGGGTGTAGAGGTTTCCATAGAGGTTTGCAGATATCCTTAGAGCTGGGCTGGGATCAAGTGGTTCTTTTTTTTTTTTTGAGACCGAGTCTCGTTCTGTCATATATGCTAGAGTGCAGTGTCGTGATCTTGGCTCACTACAAACTCTGCCTCCTGGATTCAAGCGATTCCCCTGCCTCAGCCTCCTGAGCAGCTGGAATTACAGGCATGTGCCACCATGCCTGGCTAATTTTTGCATTTTTAGTAGAGATGGGGTTTCACTATGTTGGTCAGGCTGATCTTGAACTCCTGGCCTCAGGTGATTCTCCCACCTTAGCCTCCCAAAGTGCTGGGATTACAGGTGTGAGCCACTGCGCCCAGCCTGGGATCGTGGGGTTCTGTACAAAAGTTTTACTTAATGCCTCTGCTTTGCTTTCAGTACCTGAGCTCTGCCCTAAACAGTGCCTACTGCATCTCAAGCTTGGTTCAGCAGCTCCAGAGAATAAACCTCTTGCCTCTTGTGAAGGTAGGGAGGGGTAGACCCTTGATTGCAGAGGGGAGAGTTGGGGTCTGGAGTCCAAATGCTCTTCGTGTAGGCTTACAGTGAAGCCTTGTCTTTTCAGCGAAGCCTTGTCTTTTCAGCAACCCTCGCTCTGTCACCATCTTCAGTATCTGATGCTTCTAGCTCTTGAGCCTGAGGGCCAACATACTAGCTTCTAGTCTCCGCTCTTAGGTTTCACTTCACGCCCTGGGCCAAGCTAGTTATTGCTTCTCCAAGAGCGTTGAGTCTTTGTGTTTTACTGTTTGGGGCTACAGATGTGTATCAGTTTCACTGGCGAGGAAGTTTTTATTGCTTCTTGTTCTTCTTGTTGGCTTTGGATGATATCTGAGGAAAGGATTACTCCACCAGCTTTGAAACGTGCATTCTTCAAGTTAAAATGGTCTTTCCCTTATTTGCTCACTTTCAGACACTTCCCAGTTTATGATAATTTTTTTTCTCCTCTTAGGCCATTAGAATTTCATTTACTTTTCCTTGTATTAAAGATGAAAATCCACCCTAATTTAAAACATTTTATTTTTATTAGAGTTATTAATGCTTATAGTTTTTTTTTTTTTTTTTTTTTTTTTGAGATGGAGTCTTGTGCTGTAGCCCAGGCTAGAGTACAGTGACGCAATCTCGGCTCATTGCAACCTCCGACTCCTGGGTCCCAGTTCAAGCAATTGTCCTACCCCAGTCTCCCAAGTAGCTGGGATTACAGGCATGAGCCAACAGGCTTAGCTAATTTTTGTATTTTTTAGTAGAGATGGGGTTTCACCATGTTGGCCAGTCTGATCTTGAACTCCTGACCTCGTGATCCGCCCACCTCAGCCTCCCAAAGTGCTGGGATTATAGGCCTGAGCCACCGTGCCCGGCCAATGCTCACAGTTTAAAGAGTTAAATAATCTCCTAAGACATATAAAAACCATTTTTCACCTGCCTGCCTCTCTTTCTCCATTTTTAGGCTCTTTGGAAGCATCCTCATTCAAACTTTTAGTTGTTACTTTCGAGAATTATAGCCGTGTCACTAAGCAACTGCTTATTACTTATAGTGCTATATCAAGATTTTTCAGTGAAGATATTTTCAACTTACTTTCTGATATGGAAGATGAGAATTTAGCTTTTTAGTAATATTCTCTTTTTTTCTTTTTCTTTTATTGAAAGAAAGAAAAAGAGAAAAGAAGAAAGAGTGAAAGAAAGAAAAAAAAAAGAATGAAAGAGAGACAGAAAGAGGAAGAAAAAGAGGGAGAGAGAACGGGATTCTTGTTCTATTGCCCAGGCTAGAATGCAGTCTAAAAATGGGTTTTAAAAACCTCTTTTATGCCAATAATTGTGCTTAACAATGGAGACAGGAAGGAATAAGAGATGAAAATAACAAACAAGCAGCCAACCAATATTTTATTTCAACCTGTGAAATGCTATGCAATTGCTGAGGAGTGATTTACTTCCCATTATGTGGTCACTTTTAAAATAGGTGTAATGTGATACTGAGAAAAATGTATGTTTTGTGGATTTGAGGTGGAGAGTTCTGTAAATATTTAAGTTTACTTGTTCCAGGTCTGAGTTCAAGTCCTGGATATCCTTGTTAATT
>CAUYLG010037527.1:0-20438 GCA_963573385.1 Cacajao melanocephalus
ACACCAATAACAGACTTAAAGAGAGCCAAATCAAGAATGAACTGCCATTCACAATTGCTACAAATAGAATAAAATACCTAGGAATACAACTAACGAAAGATGTAAAGGACCTCTTCAAGAAGAACTACAAACCACTGCTCAAGGAAATAAGAGAGAACACAAACAGATAGAAAAACATTCCATGCTCATGGTTAGGAGGAATCAATATTGTGAAAATGGCCATACTGCCCAAAGAAATTTATAGATTCAACACTATCCCCATCAAGCTATCTATGACCCAGTTCACAGAACTGGAAAAAAAACACCTTAAACTTCATATATAACCAAAAAAGAACCTGCATAGCCAAGACAATTATAAGCAAAAAGAGCAAAGCTGGAGGCATCAGGCTATCTGACTTCAAACTATATTACAAGGCTACAGTAATAAAAAAAAAAAAAGCATGATACTGGTACTAAAACAGAGATATAGACCAGTGGATCAGAACGGAAGCCTCAGGGGCAATGTCACACATCAACAACCATCTGATCTTTGACAAACCTGACAAAAACAAGCAATGTGGAAAGGATTCCCTGTTTAATAAATGGTGTTGGGAAAACTGGCTAGCCATATGCAGAAAGCTGAAACTGGACCTCTTCCTAACACCTTACACTAAAATTAACTTCAGATGGATTAAAGACTTAAACATAATACCTACCACCATAAAAAACCCTAGAAGAAAATCTAGACAAAATCATTCAGGACATAGGCATAGGCAAGGACTTCATGACTAAAACACCAAAGGCATTGGCAACAAAAGCCAAAATAGACAAATCAGACCTAATTAAACTCCAGAGTTTCTGTACAGCAAAAGAAACAATCATTAGAGTGAACTGGCAACCAACAGAATGGGAAAAAAATTTTGCAATCTACCCATCTGACAAAGGCCCAATATCCAGAATATACAAAGAACTAAAACAGATTTACAAGAAAAAAAAAAAAACATTTAAAAGTGAGTGATTGATATGAACAGACACTCTTCAAAAGAAGACATTTATGAGGCCAACAAACATGAAAAAATGCTCATCATCACTGGTTATCAGAGAAATGCAAATCAAAACCACATTGAGATACCATCTCATGACAGAATAGCGATCATTAAAAAATCTGGAGACAACAGATGCTGGAGAGGATGTGGAGAAATAGGAACACTTTTACACTGTTGGTAGGAGTGTAAATTAGTGCAATAATTATGGAAGACAGTGTGGCAATTCCTTGAGGACTTAGAAATAGAAATTCTATTTGACCCAACAATCCCATTACTGGGTATATATCCAAAGGATTATAAATTGTTCTATTATAAAGACACATGTACACATATGTTCATTGTAGCACTGTATATAATAGCAAAGTCCTGGAATCAACCCAAATGCCCATCAATGATAGACTGGACAGGGAAAATGTGGCACATATACACCATGGAATACTATGCAGCTATAAAAAATGATGAGTTTGTGTCCTTTGTAGGGACATGGATGAATCTAGAAACCATCATTCTCAGCAAACTGACACATGAACAGAAAATCAAACACCCTGTGTTCTCACTCAGGCCAGTGTTGAGCAATGAGAACACATGGACAAGGGAGTGGAGCAACACACACTGGGGTCTGTTGAGTGGGAAGCAGGGGAGAGACAGCATGTAGGGAGGTTGGAGAGGGATAACATGGGGAGAAACAGCAGATATAGGTGACGGGGGATGGAGGCAGCAAACCACATTGCCTTGAAGGTACCTTTGCAACAATCCTGCGTGTTCTGCACATGTACCCCAGAACCTAAAGTGCAATAAAATATTAATTAATTAATTAATTAAAAATTTAATCCATGGGGTAATTGATTTATTCTGTTCTTAAAATCCTGAGCACCTTGCTAGATGTCAATATAGTTTTACTTTCCAACATACAAAGATAACCTCAACTTGATCCTTGACCTTGAACAGCCTATTTATTACTGGTAGGTAGCTGGAATATGTATGCATACAAAATATTGTTAACAATTTAGGGTGTGTACAATGTGTCATAGCAATAGAATTAATGCTTATTTTATTTTTTATTATTATTATATTTTTATTTTTGAGATGGAGTCTCTCTGCCCAGGCTGGAGTGCAATGGCATGATCTCGGCTCACTGTAACCTCTGCCTCATGGATTCAAGCGATTCTTTCACCTCAGCCTCACGAGTAGCCAGGATCACAGGCATGCAACACCATGCCCGACTAATTTTTGTGTTTTCGGTAAATATGGGGTTTCACTATGTTGGCCAGGCTGGTCCTGAGCTCCTGAACTCAAGTGTTCCCGCAACCTCAGCCTCCCAAAGTGTTGGGGTTACAGTCATCAGCCAGCATGCCTGGCCCAAATGCTTACATTAAAATCCTAATTATAAGCATTTAAAGATATGTCATGTGTTTTTTAATTGACTTTATTATTTTTTAAATTTAGTTAACTAGATTTTTTATGGTAAAAGTCCCTCCACAAAAACAGAAACAATACAAAGTTTTTGCAACAAATTTTCTCTTCATGGGTTTCAAGATTACTTCAAATGGTAAATAAAACTGCAGTCAACTTGCCCTGGAATTCACTGGTGTCAATGTATACATTCATATGTATCTTTTTCTTACAAATGCAAGTACTATTGTCCCTGAAAAATAAAAAGTATACCAATGTATAAGTTTCCTGCCTTCCTGAATGTTTTAATCTGAGAGTTCATTGTTACATTTACTACAATTGCACTCAAATGTCCTCTAGAATTTATTGCAAGTGATTTGAACATACCAGGAACATTTTGTCCTTATGTAAAGATTTCCTTTTTAAAACATATCAAATAGATTTTCTACTACATAGAGTGGCTGGCAAATAACCAAACATTTACTTTAATTGTTATGTGACATTTTAGTCCAAAAGGTCACATTACAATCAACCCTAGGAGTACTTACTGTGTTTATGTGAAAGAAAGATGATTTTTTTCCAAGTAATTTAACACAAAAACCTGGGGGACTGATGCTTGCTGGAGGGAAGTGGCTTGTATTTCATACACTAGCATCATCTCACGGTGAAGAATAGTAAAGACTGATTAAAACTTTACTAGTTTGATTAAGACTTACTGGGTATGCTTCAAGGGCGCAATTATTGAAATGAGCATGGAAATATTATCTGTGCCTGGATGAATACAATTGATTAATTTATGGAATTATAGACAGACAGGTGGTGATATGTTTTGGCTGTGTCCCCACCCAAATCACATCTTGAATTGTAGCTCCCATAATCCCCATGTGTCACGGGAGGGACCCAGTGGGAGATAATTGACTCATGAGGGTAGATTTTCCCATGCTGTTCTCATGATAGTGAGTCAGTCTCTCAAGAGCTGATGGTTTTATAAAGAACAGCTCCCCTGCACACACTCTTGCCTGCCACTGTGTAAGATGTGCCTTTGCTCTTCCTTCACCTTCTGCCATGATTGTGAGGCCTCCCCAGCCATGTGGAACTGTGAGTCTGTTAAATCTCTTTTTCTTTATAAATTACCCAGTCTTGGGTATTTCTTCATAGTAGTATGAAAATTGACTAAAACAGGTAAGCACAGCAAATTTGAAATATCTTAAAGGGGAACTGGTCCAAAAAATAACAGAGCAAAGCCACGTCTGGGTTAGATATTCATCTCAACCTTGAGTGCTTACTGGATTAGATTATTCAATTCTGGAAGCATGCTCTTTTCAGGCCCAGGGCTCATTCATTCCATATCTCTCACTATGGGAACCCCACAAGAGGTTCTCTAGAGGAGACTATTAGTGAAATAAATATCTGGGCCAGAAGCCAGTGGGAAAGTGAAAGGAAAGGAGTCACAGAAACCCAACAAACAAGGCTGCCCCCATGTGTGTTAGAGAAGGAAAGTGACCTGCCAGAGAATAATAAGAGGTTAGGAAACCCAGCTGAGGCCTCCCAAAGTAATATTGGAACAGAAAAAGGAAATTTAGCAAATAGAAATGCTATTTTGAGCATGGAACATTTAAAAGCCAAGATAAGACTGTTTCTTGAGGAACACAGGGCAGAGGTACCAGAGCTTTCAGGGTTGCTGGAAGTACATACTTCAGAAACATCGGTAACTTCAGTTCAGGAATCTGCTGGGGGAGTTTTGAGTCTCCAGCTGAAAAAGTTAGGCCTAAGGTAGAAGCATCCTTCCTAGGAAGGGGATATCACAGACCTCACCAAAATCGTGGAGATTCATGGCAACGAACTGACTGTGAGGACAGGAATGCTTAAGAAAGACTAGCAACTGTGTCACTTGAGAAGCGCACAGTGGGTGCAGCTCCAGGCTTCCAGAAACAAGAAACTTGAAGGAAAATCAAAAATAAGACGTTTTCAATTAGTATGAAGGAAATAAGAGGCATTTTACATAAACGGAGTGATAAAAGGTTGGGACCATGTAAATTTAAACTTTGAAGAGTAATTGCTAACATTTACCCACTGTTTGGTCTGGATTGGGCACTGTTCTGTTTTACATGCACTGTATTAGCTGTTGTGTTAATTCCTATAATACTCTGATAAGGCAAGAACCACTTTTAATTTTTCTTTTACAGAGGAAGAAATGCAGACGCTGGGAGACAGTGACTTGCCCAAAGTCACACTACTTATATGAGAAGCCAGGATTCAAACCCACAAAGTCTGGCTCCAAAGACAGCACCTAAATTACCATCCTATGAAACAAGCCAGAATGAGTCTCCAAGAGAGGGAATAATTTGCCTGCCTTGCCAAGAGTAATGCATGGTTTCAAATTAAACTCTATCAAGAAAAATCTCTATGCTAGGATAAATTATGTGTCCCCCAAAACTGGCAAAGACTGACATTTGGAAGACTGGAACCAACATGGTCTCTCCTTGGTATGGCTAGCCAACCCCATATCCAATTCCACCTCCCTTATCTTCTTTCCAGCCTCAGGTCATCATGTGGCATGGTTCCAGCCAGTGAGATTCAAGCAGAAATATTCTTTAATTTTGGGGGGTTTTGTTTTGTCTTTGTTTTACTTTAAAATATTTAACTGACAAATCGTATGCTCTCAAGGTGTACAATGAGATGATTTGATATACATACATGTTGTGCATTGGGAGAAACAGAGAAATGTTAGTTGCATGGTACAAGCAGGCAAATTCTGGTTGCAACTTTCAAGAAAGTTTTTACCTGCTTGACAGCTGGTGAACCCTTTCATGTATTGCTGTCTTCTTTTTCTTCCTTCCTGGAATATAGAGGTGTCTGGAGGGACAGCAGCCTTCCAGGGATCGCAAGAATAATCACCAAGTGAGAATGGTGAGCCCTTGAGGGCACCATCCAGCCTGTTCCCTAGGCTGGAACTGGCCATCTCTGAATCTCTTGTTTGGAAACCAAATAAACCACTGTCATTTTTGTTTCCTAAAAATGAACATATTCCAGTAACTTCTTGAGTACTTTAGCTGATCTTCTTCATATTTATCTCTCAAATCTGTCTAAATTTTTAACAACCACTACCTCCAATGGGATGATGCCTCATTCCTGAGTTGCCTTTCAATAGCCTCTTGAATCAAGGCCCCTCCAGCTACCTCTGGTCAAGTAATTCCATGCAACTCACCGAGGGTCTCTTCCCCTGAGGAGCAGCTTCAGCTCCAAAACCCTGCCTGATCTAGGAACAACTAAAGCATCCCCTGCCTTTTCTAATGCCCAGTTTAGGCATGGGCATGTCATCTCCCTGCTTCCATGCCTCTCTAGCTTTAATTCTATCAAGAAAGCATCATATCTAAAACAAAACAAAAGTTATGCAAAGAGCAAGAAATTACTATATTTTAAATTGCTTACATGAATAGGTGGTTAATGTATTTCTTTTTCTATTTAGTTTTTTTAAACAAAATGAGAATAGAAAAGTCATTAAATTAAGAAATACTTAAAAGATTATACGAATGTTCTAAAGCAGTGATTTGGAAAGCAGAGTCCTCTGGATCAGCAGCATCTGCATCACTGGGGAACTGTGAGAAATGCAGACTCTCAGACCCTATCCTTGCTCTACTGAATCAGATACTCTGGAGGTGGGACCCAGTAATCTGTGTTTTGCCAACCAATCCAGGTGATTCTGCTGCGTGCTCAAGTCTGAGAACCATTGCTGTGGACGATAAGTTGTTCAACTAATCCTTCACTCCCGCTAACCACACTCATGTACTGAAATGCAAACTCTTTGAGAGCAGGGCCTGGGTCTTATTTATCTCTGTGCTCCCAACATATAGTAACATGCCTCAAACAAGAACAGTCCAGAAAATATTCAGACCAATAAATGAATCAGACAACGATAGTGGTGATTCTTCATTTTTAAAGCAAGCCCAAAGAAAGGCAGCTAATTCATTTAAAAATAATAATAAAGGCAAACTAATTCATAAACTAGAATTAGAAATACTGCACATGAAATAGCAGGCATTATTCTTCTTGAGCTTTGTCATAATTGCTACATTTATTGCTGTTTTTCTTTTCTATTGTGAGTTTATATGCAGAAAAGTATATTTAAAAAATATATATATATATATGATATAAAATTTGTAAGTGAAGGAAACAGGTATGAAACTACCACTAAGAAATAGAATTTTGGTTGGGTGTGGTGACTCATGACTGTAATCCCAGCACTTTGGGAGGCAGAGGCAGATGGATCATTTGATTCCAGGAGTTGGAGAGTAGCCTTAGCAACATGGCGAAACCTCCTCTCTACAGAAAATAAAAATAAATAAATAAATAGCCAGGAGTGGTGGTATTCACCTGTAGTCCCAGGTACTCGGGAGACTGAGATGGGAGGATTGATTGAGCCCCCAAGGGCAAGGCTGCAGTGAATGGTGATCGCACCACTGCACTCCAGCCTGAGTGGCAGAGTGAGACTTTTTCTCAAAAAAGAAAAATATAATTTTGTAAGTAACGTAGAAGTCCCTCTGTCTCAATCTTTGTGCCTTCTCCCTTGAGATAACCACTACATACCATGTTGTAATCATCATTTTACCAACCATGTATGAATCTCTCAACAAATGTCATTTAGTTTTCTCTGGTTTTTAATCATAGTAAATAGATTACCTGCAGCTTGTTTCTTGTTCTCCAGATGAGAAGCACCCATATTGATGCACATAACTGTGGTTCATTTTGACTGCTCTATGATTGTGTTGTGTGAATATGCCATATTTTTTGTCTAGTTTACTGTTTATGGGCATTTGGGTTATTTCCAGATTTTGCTGTCATGAATATTGCCTGGTTACAATGACGACCGTCTCAGGCCCCATTCGAGTCAGATATATGCTCTTCTGTCTCCGCTGGCTCCACTAGATTGTGCTGAAGCAAGTCACAGGCTATTATGTCATCTGTAAGCTATAAAGGTTCTTTTGATGAATGCAATTCTTAATTTTAATGCAGTCACATTGACCGATCTAAGTTGGGTCTGGGAGACTCTTTTAGACTATTTTTTAAGGGGAAAAAAAAACCCTTTTCTATACTGAGCTTATAAATATTTTTCTATCTTGTTTTAAAATCTGTATTTTTAAACCTTTCACATATAGTTCTTAATCCACCTGGAATTGGTTTCTGTGTAGGAGGATTTAATTTCATTTTTTATTCAGTATGGATACCAAATTGTTCTATGACTTTTATGGAAAAAATCCATCATTTCACATCATCACGTGTGGCTATGATACCATATCTGCTGTATCTGAAGCTTCAATATCTATGCAGGCCAGTGTCCAGGCTTCCTGCTGTGCTCTATTTGCTAATGTTTCAGTCCTTGCACCAATAACTCTGTTATAGTCCTTTAGCTTTATAATCAGGAGAGCAAGTACTCACCTTGTTCTTCCAGAAGGCCATGGCTAGTCTTAGACTTCACAATTCTCTTATAAATTCTAAAATCAGCTCATCATATTACTAAGTGATTGTGATTTTGTTGGTACAATATAGTATATCAATTTTGAGATAATTCGCATCTACACAGTATCAATTCTATGAATCCATAGGCATAATACATATCTTCCATATCTCCTTTTTTTGTTCTTTTTTAGTATATTTGAATTGAGTTCTGTGATTATCTCTTTGAAGGACTCATAATAATTTGTTATATTTGTTCTTAGGTAATTATATTTTTATAATGTTGTAAATTTTAAATTTGACTTCTGTATGTTGTCAGTACATAGAAATAGAATTGATTTTAATATTGATTTCTGTATCTAGCAACTGTGCTAAATTATCATCCTAGCTTTATCTATACTTTTTTGACATTGGCAGTAATCTATTGATATACAAAAAATTATTACCAAACCCAGAGGCTTAAAGTGCTAATAATCATTTATTATCTCTCATGGCTTCTGTGGGTCAGGTAGTCACACAGGGCAAAGTGGAAACAGCTGTATTTGCTTTACAATGTTTTCAACTGGAAAGCCGAGGGCTGGAATCATCTGAAGCCTTGCTCATTTGCCAGTAGTTGATGCTAACTATTAGCTAAGACCTTAGCTGAGGCTGTCAGCTGGAACACCCCAGAAGGCCTCCTCATGTGCTCTGGGATTCCTTCCAACATGGTGGCCGGGTTCCAAAAGCAAATGTTCTGAGAGAGAGAGCAAAAAGGAAGAGAGCCATAACATTACTTCTGCTGAATTCCATTGATCTGGGCAGTCATTCATTCCCTCCCATATTAAAGGAGAGGGAACAAGATGATCTCTCTTAGTGGGAGGAGTCTCGGGTATATGGAAAGCAACATATGAGATGGTATTGGTGGGGCCATGCTGAAAGTTTGCAGCAAAATTGTTAAAAACAACAGAAAAAATTATCTGTAAATAATGATAATTTTGTTTCTTCCTTTATCATCCTTATTTCTTTTTCTTATTTTTTCCTTGCCATACTGCACTAGCAAGTCACTTTAATACTATGCCAAGTAGAAGGGGTCAGAAGGAGAAACTTATAGTTCTCCTCATCACAAAAAGAATGATTTTAAACATTCCATTAAGAATGACTTTTGTTGTAGGTTTTCACAGAAATAAATATGATTGTGTGGAACTCATGTCCCCCAGCAAGGAAGGATTTGCTGCTCAGCTGTAGAGATGTATTCAGCAGATAGCCTCTAGCTGACAGTCCTTTGGGATCTGCCTAGCTGCACAGAGCTACTCCAGCTGCAGTCATGTCCTGTCCAGGGCAGCCCATCTCTAGAGACTGAGCAAGGTACGAATAAAAAGACTTGGCCGTTTTGGCCCAACACAGGATCATCTGACAAGAAGTCCTAGCTCCAGAGCTCCCCACCATGTTTTCTGATGTTCATTTTGCCTGCATTGCAATTCACTTCTTCCTTTTACCAATCCTGCTTCCTATGATACGTGTTCATTCCTAATAAATATCTTACAGCCATGTCAACACCTGGCTCCAAAAAATCCATCTGACAATTGTCAAAAACAGACATGGTAGGATAAAGCGGTCAGTGAAGGGGATTTTGGAACTAGATGACCCTTTGCCTGGCTGGAGGAGAACCCCATTCCTGGTGGCAGGTGGAAGAGAGAGAGGTTTCACAGAAGACAGTAATCTAAATTGTTACAACATTTGCTGAAGGTAAACTGGGAGACTATTTCAGTGGAAAAGAATACATCAAATACAGAGGCGTGTCTGGCATTTAAGATATCTGGAAAAAATAGTAGCTGTAATGTTAAGAGGATTGAATAATGGGTTAACCTGCCAGGGCTACCACAATGGAATGCCACAGGCTGGGTGGATTAAACAACAGAAAATCATTTGATCACAGTTCTGGGGACTGGAAGTTCAAGATCAAGGTGTTAGCAGCGTTGGTTTCCTTTAAGGCCTTCCACCTTGCCTTGCAGATGGCTGCCTTTTCACCGTGTCCTTACATGGCCTTTCCTCTATGAGCACAGGAAGAGAGAGAGAGCTCTGGTATTTCTCCCTTTCCTTATCATCACAGCAGTCCTATTAGATTAAGGCCCGATTCGTGACTTCACTTAACCTCTTTATGTCCTTAAAGATCCTATCTTCTATGGTCACATGAGAGACCAGGGCTTCAAAATATGAGTTTGGTTGGGAGGCACAATTCAGTTCATAACAGATGGCTATTGCTAAGGACCATTGATGCATTACAAAATGATAATGAACAGCTGAAGTGAGTAACAGGCAATTAGTTGGAAGTCAGATGTGAAAGTCAGGAGGCCTCTTTACTTGTACGTAAGGAAGTAGGACAAAGGAAGCCAGAGGAGCAAGTGGGAAGGTTTGAAGAGCACAACCCCAGGCTGCCATGCGTCCATATCTTGCACCAGGTAGAACACTCCAGCCATACACACTACAGAAGCACTCCCTTCATGGTCCTGTTGGCCTCTCGTTCTGAGGAGAAACTGGAACGAGGACAAACTGAACTCCCCATGCTGTCGTTAGGCTCAGGCTGCAAGCAGTACTTATAGTCTGTCTCTTTGACATCGCTTTGGCAGGCCAATGTGGCTTACCAGCAGGACTGAAAGATATGACCCAATCCTTCATTTCTGGGTGGTGGGAGCAGTGCTCGTCCATTCATAACTGCAAACTGATCAGCCAATTTCCTTGTGATTCCTTCAGTTCCTAATATGAACTGTAGCTTTGATGCCTTTTCCCCAGTTGGTGAATTAGCCATGCCAGTTGGTGACTCCTCCTCTCCTATGTTACTTTAAATCCTGCTGTAATGCACAACAATGTGTGTACTTGTTTTAGATTTTGTGAGTTTTTTTTTTTATCAATTTACCTTTGGGATATTTACTTAGAGGTATGTTAGGACAAAGAATGAATATGCATGGATTTTTAAAATAATAATGCCAACTTTCCCTCTATAGGTATTGCACCATTTTGAATTTATGCCAGCAATATATGAGGATGCATATTCTCCAAAACCCCACCAACAGAGAATGTCATCCAATTAAATATATTTAGTTTTTGTTTTAACTTTGAGGCTGATGTGATTTGAGAAAACCTGAGCTACACAAGGGATATCTCTACTGCTTCCTACCATACCAATAAAATAGGAGCCCCCTGTTAATATGGTTTGGCTGTGTCTCCACCCAAATATCATCTTGAATTGTAATTCCCACACTTCCCACATGTCGTGAGAGGAGCCCAGTGGGAGGTAATTGAATTATCAGGGCAGGGCTTTCCTGAGCTGTTCTCATGACACCGGATGACTCTCACAAGATCTGACAGTTTTAAAAGGGGAGTTTTCCCGCACAAGCTCTCCTCTTCTCTTATCTGCTGCCAGATGAGACATGCCTTTCATCTTCCGCCATGATTGTGAGACCTCCCCAGCCACATGGAACTGTGAGTCCAATAAATCTCTTTCTTTTGTTAATTTCCCAGTCTTGGGTATGACTTTATCAGCAGTGTGAAAATGGACCAAAACACCTGTGCATACTGATTTTTCTTCTGGAGAGTTGGAGAAAGAAACTCCTCCACATAATCTGACTTTCAGGAAGAATTCATCCATAAAGCTAGTGTTTCATTCTGTCATTGACCTTTGCCAAAGGTTTCTGTTTTCTGCCTCCTAAGACCTTGGAGAAATTGAGGTGGTTTAAGAAAGCTATTCAATGGAGTGAATAGCTAAGTATGTAGGGGAAGTTTCAGGAACCAGATAGTAGACATCAAATTCCACAGAGGCCTGACCATTATTTTCCAGAGTACCCCTCTGGCAATTGTTATATTTGTATTAGTCAGGATTCCCTGAAGAAAAAGAAAGAATCAGTAGGAGAAAGAGAGAGAGGGAGACTTGTTATGAGATGTTGGCTCATGGGATTATGGAGGCTAAGAGGTTCCATCATCTTTTGTGTGCAATCTGGAGACCCAGGAAAGCTGGTGGTGTAATTCAACCCAAGTCCATTGGCCTGAAAGCCAGTGTTGCATACCCTGGTCTAGGTCCAAATCCAAAGTCCTGAGAACCAGGAGCTCTGTTGTCCAAAGGCAGGAGAAAATGAATGTCCTAGCTCAGGCATAAAAAGAGAATTCAGGCTTCCTCCACCTTTCTGTTCTGTCTGAGCCCTCAACAGATTGGAGGATACCTACTCACATTAGTGAGGGCAAATATTTTTTACTGGGTCCACTGATTCAAATGTTAATCTCTTGTGGAAAGACCTTCACAGACACACCAAGATGTGATGTATTACCAGCCATCTGAGCATTCCTTAGCCCAGTCAAGAAGTAACCATCACGTTATTGAAACAAAAGATACTGGAGCCAAGGGAGACTTTGGTTATTACCAACCTTTCCTTTTATATATATAAAAAATGACTTCTGTCAAAGATAAACAAAGCTATACACGAAAGTGGTGCAGATGGATTTTAATCCATAATAACTACTGCACTAGGAAAAGGGTTCATCATGAACTGAACTCAACTTTGATGTGTATAGAGGCGACTGGATGTTGTAAAGGGAGAATTGAGGGTACAGGGAGGTGGGTGAGCAGAGCTCAGTCCAGCCAGAGAAGTGAAAAATTATAAAGACCGGGTAGTGGGGGTTGGCCCATGTAACACCCACTTAGGTTTGATAGCTGGTGCTTATTGAATTTAGGCTTCTAGACTCTCACAGAGACTGGTTGACAGGTGGCCTCTCTTCACCTGTTAGCTGGAGTAAGCAGTACATTCTTCTGGCAGCCTTAAGTTTTCTCAGGCAGGCACTTTAAAGGGGGCTAGAGTCTTCCCGTGGATATGACTGACCTACTAAAAACTATGTTAGTGTCTGTTCATATTTTTATAGGTTAAAGTTGAGGTCTAGTTGAGAAGATGGCTCACAGGAAACTGGCTAGCATTTGGTCAAGTAGAGAATCTTTGTAACCTTTAAAGATCAAACATCTGGTGCACAGTCAATCGAAAGAATAGAAATAAAAATATTTTTAAAAAGAGACTGAACCAGACCTTCACTTCCTGACTGCCACTGGCCAGTAACACTTTATTGTCAGGAAGTTTCCACTTTCAAATATTACTCACCCACACAAAATGCCACCAAGTATAGAAAGGCAACAACTTCAGCCATTCTGGTTAAAATAAAATAATAATATGAATCCTCCTTTCAGTTGTTCCAATGAAAGTGACATATGGAGAAGCCTCTTTCTCAGCACAGGATCCATAATTCAAAGAGAAGTGCTGCCTACTTCCTCATTAGCTAAATTGTATTCATTGCAGAAAGCTGCTTTTGGTAGCCATATCGATCAGCAGGAAGTAAGATGGAAAAAATTAACAAACGTGAAAAACTCCAGTCTCTGGGGTGTAACTCACCATCTGGGAATGACTTATTAGGAAAGAGACAAGAAAGCACCGTCCGTATATGACCTTCCCATTTTAGATATGCAGTCAGTCCTCATTAATCTGAGACCCACCAAAGTGGAGTTTGCAATAATTTAGAAGTGACAATTGCAGTCCCCACTGAAGAGAGAGTTCCATGCAAAACGTTTCATGTGAAACTGTAAAGTTTCTAATAAAAGTCAGAGGTGTTTTCTTTCACTTCTTTGTTTTTATATGCAAACACACATATAATCCAATTTGAACAGTGGACAAAAATGATATAGTTAATTCCTCGTTTTACATTTCCACATTTAAGTTGCTTTAATAAATTAATCTCACTTTCCTCATCTTAATACCACTTTATATAATGAACAAGATTCTTTTTACTGTATGATAGTTTATCTCCAAAAGCTTTTTTCAGCCTAAGTAACAGAGAGATATTTTAAAAATAAATGGTCAAGGTAAAAATGCAATAAAATAAAGGTCTTGGTCACAGAACTCTGCCCTGAGAAATTCATACACACACACACACACACACACACACACAATACTTCATAAAACAAAACCCACATTATCTTTCCTTTTGTGTATTCTAATAATTGAACAATTAGTTCTCTGCCAGTAAATTAAAATAAAATTACATTCTTCTGAATATCCATTATCCAAGTAATTTTTAATAATTTCCTGTTTACTTGCAGTTTTGGAATTGTTTTTATTTCGCTTAGTTTTTGTTTAATCAGTTCACTCCCTGAGATGAAGATTAAATGGGTTGAATAAAGATGCAAGCTGTTTCTAAAGAATATGAATTGACCCAAATAATTGAGTGAGAACTTGAAGTTAATGGGAGAGGGGATCTATTATGTGGCAGAAACAATAGTAGTAGGTAAATAGCATATAATTATTCATTTCTTCCATTCACACTTCTGTGTTTATTATAAATTTCCAATTTGCTGTGAAGTGATTTCAAATTAAAGCTAATTATCAATGCTTTCATTGCAGCAAATCTGTAATAAATGTCTCTGTGTCAAAGCACTCTGCAGAGGAAAACCCAAAGAGAAATAAGACCGAGATTCCTGCCATCTGTGGGACCTGTATTCTCATTAGGGCAAAAAACGGGTACAGAAATAGTAGGTAGTGGTGTGTTAGTTTCCTAGGGCTCCTGGAACAAATTACCACAAAATTAGTGACTTACAACAACAGAAATTCATTTGCACACAGTTCTTGAGGCCAGAAGTCCAAAACCCAGCTGTCAGCAGGGCCATAGTCCCTCCAGAGCTTCTAGGGAAGGATCCTTCCTCGAATCTCCCAGTTTCTGGTGGCTTTGGCCATTCCTAGTGATCATTGGCTTGTAGATGCATAAGTCCAATCTCTGCCTCTGTCTTCAAATGGTGTTCTCTGCATCTCAAAATGTCCTCTCATCCTTTTATAAGGATACCAGTTATTAGATTTAAGACTCGCCCTCATCTAGTATGGCCTCATCTTAATTAGATTATGCCTAGAAATGCTGTTTCCAAATAATGTCATATTCAAACATTCTGAGTGGACATAGAACTATTCAATCTACTACACATGATTGAAAAATAAAACAATGGTGTAGGAAGAAGAGGGGTAGAGCCAGAGTTGGATGGGGACCCACAAGTTAAGAGCAAGATGGAATAAAAGGCATGATTCTAGTCATCATGAAAAATAGAACTATGTGGGCTTTTATCATCTGATCCCAGCCAGTCTGCCCATCCTTAGCACAGGAAAACATTTATTCTGGTCACACCAAACTACTCACTCCTCCTGGAACATGTGGTAATCTCTTAAACTTCTGAAAAATAGAATATATCTGTCTCCATAGTCTCCACTGAGATCCCCAAATGTCCCTGGTTTGGGACAATGGGGATAAATTGCCCTTATATTTTGCAGAAGGGGACTAAGTACATTTCTGCTAGACTTGCTAAGAAATAGGCAAAGCAAGTCCTGAGACCTTTAGCTCAAGACTCTCCACCAACCTGTAGGTCTACCAGCAAAACTGGAGATTCGTTGATATGATTAGGCTTTATGTCCCCACCCAAATCTCATCTTGAATTGTAATCTCCATAATCCCAGGGAGAGACCAGGTGGAGGTCACTGAATCATGGGAGCAGTTTCCCCCATGCTGTTCTCATAATAGTGAGTGAGTGAGTTCTCATGAGATGTGATGGTTTTGTAAGGGGCTCTTCCACCTTCACGCAGTACATCTCCTTCCTGCTGCCTTGTGAAGAAGATGCCCTTTGCCTTCTGCCATGACTGTAAGTTTCCCAAGGCCTCCCCAGCCATGCTAAACATGTGAGTCAATTTAACCTCTTTCCTTTATAAATTACCCAGTCTCTGGCAATTCTTTATAGCAGCATGAAAATGGACTAATATGTTCATTAAGCAGATTGACTGGTGAAATTTTTCAAGAAAGTTGTCAGTCTAGAAGGATGGGTAAATGTATTTTTCTCCTCTCCCTATGAGGATAGAAGGAAGTATGTGAAGGAGGTCTGTGTCCCATTTCTTACATGTGGCTTGACAGGGTGAACTAAGAGAAATTTCTGATAAATTGACTTGTGCCTTAAAGACTTGAAGGGCATGGTACTGGCTACTTGCCTACAGGGGACAGGCTGGCTGGAACTGGCCCAGCAGTAGTAGAGAAAGGAAGGCTGTACCTGGAACAGTCTCACCAGCATGGCAAGGGGCAGGCTTCCCGTGTGCCTCAGGGTACTGTGGGCAGCAGCCAGACTGGGGTCATCTCAAAAATGATCTCTTTTCAAGAGGCCTGTCTGCAGGAGAAAGCAGATACCAGCAGAAACTGGCTAGAGACATCCCAAAAGAAGCAGGAGTTGAGGCAAAGTCATAAGCCATCAGTAGGATTCAGCACAGCCCTTCTCTGAGAATACTGCAGAGTGAGGAATCCCAGACATTGTGAGGTAACAAACCCCTAAAACACACAGAAGGGAGGGATCAGTTTTTAGGGCATTTGGCAGGTAGGGGAGGGCAGAACTACAACTGTGCTGGCTACCTAAAACTGTACCATGTTTTTATTTGTTGACCCTCACATATGGCACAGGAGTCAGAAAAAGCTGACCCAACACAGAGAGGGAGAGTTAAAGAAAAATCAATGAAGATAAGAAGAGAGGTGATGTGTGGGTCTCTCTCTCTCTCTCTCTCACACACACACACACACACACACGCCCTTAGCTTAGTTCTCAGTACAGTAACCGAGAACAAAGACTTCTTTCTCACTTATGTCTATCCCATGAGCTCTGCTAATTGCACCACAAAACCCCAGGCTGATTAAGCACTACAATTTTGAATACTGGAATAAAAAATGAGAATGTAGTAAAGCATAAATTTATTATTATAGCTCCCACCCAGAAGTTACACACTTTATTGGCTAAAGTAAGTCACATGGCTATAATTAACTTTAAGTAGGTGTCAAAGTCATCTTATCTTCTCTGTCTATGAAGGAGAACTGGAATGTTTGTGAGCAGCTCTATGGACCACTGAAATGAGTTAGCCCAACAGAAAGAACAGGCTGCACCCTCCTGTTCTCTCTGCTGGCTTCATAGGCAGTTCAGGCCTGAGGTAAGGAAGAAGAAAAACTTAAAATTGTACGACATATTGGAGTTTTGATTAAAATTGGACTAACATTTTAATATCTGAAAATATTTTTTAAATAGCTTGTGCTATTCTAGATTATTCTTGAGCATTTTACTCCCATTTCCTCCTTACTGTAGGCAGAGACTAAGTCTTTACCCTTTGATGTTGGTCTTGGACAAGTGATCTACTTTATCTGCTAGGAGATTGGCAGGCATGATGTGAGCAGAAACCTTTCATGGCCTGTGTGGCTTGGCTTTTCTCTTGTCTGTTGGAGATTGGGCATTGACATAGTTTGGCTTTGTGTCCCCACCCAAATCTCACCTTGGATTGTAATCCACATAATCCCCACATGTCAAGGGTGGGACCAGGTGGAGGTAACTGAATCATGGGGGTGGTTTCCACCATGCTGTTCTTGTGATAATGGGTGAGTCTCATGAGATTTGATGGTTTTATAAGCATCTGGCATTTCCCCTGCTTGCACTTCTTCCTCCTGACTTGTGAAGAAGGTGCCTTGCTTCCCTTTTGCCTTTCACCATGATTGTAAATTTCCTGATACCTACCCAGTCATGCTGAACTGTGAGTCAATTAAACCACTTTCCTTTATAAATTACCCAGTCTCAGGTATGTCTTTATTAACAGTGTGAGAATGGACTAATATAGGCATATCTCATGATGGCGGTATTATCATTGCCCTTCAACAATGAGCAGACTTACAGCCCACGGCCAAATCCAGCTAATTCATGGCCAAAGAGCTGCCCATCCAAGCTCAGTCTAGTCTGGCTGAACCACAGTTTCCTGCAGACAGTGAGAGTGAGAGTAATTGCTTAATAATGAAAACAAGAGTTTACAATAATCAAGTTTGTTATGGAACAGCTGCAGAATACCTGACTAAAATGATTTAAAATCTCTTTGCAAATATAACTTCCATTTTGGAAAGGGAGATAGTGTTACAGTAGGTAGCTAGTCAGACAAGAGCAGGGTAGGAGAGGTCCCCCACCCCCAACCAAGAATGTCAGGTGACTATTAGGTGATGGTCAGGTGGTTGTTACACTGTTTTTCTAAACTGATAATTGGTCACAGCCAGATTCAGGGAAAGGCAGTCTCCAAATACACAGAAACACCTGGAACTGGTGATCAGAAGCTTCCTGATAAGATCTCAGGACTTGGACAAGCGGGCTCATGCATGTGCACTAAGAGCAAAATGGTGGAGTTTAACTGCTATATGACCTTCTAGGAACATTCAAACTGATAAGGGAAGAATGCCTCAAATGAGCATGAGTACAATGCCTCATATGTATAAGTCCACTAAGCACACTACACATGCAGCACCTCCCAAGTGCTGGCAGGCCACTGAGCATGCAGGTAGCACACTCCAAGGTAAGAGTCAGGATAGAAGGGATGCAATCCCCCAAAAAGCATGCCAATGTATAAGAACCCTAAGTCAGAGGTCAAACTGCACACTTGATCTCTCAAGTCACCCACCTGGTCCTTTTCCAAGTGTACTTTACTTCCTTTCACTTTTGCTCTAATGCTTTTTTCCCCATAAGTTATTAGGTTATAGGTGGTATTTGGTTACAAGAGTAGGTTCTTTAGTGGTGATTTGTGAGATTTTGGTGCACCCATCACCCAAGCAGTATACACTGCACCATATTTGCAGTATTTTATGCCTCACCCACCTCCCACACTTCCCCCCAAGTCCCCAAAGTCCATTGTATCATTATTATGCCTTTGCATCCTCCTAACTTAACTTCCATATATCAGTGAGAACTATACAATGTTTGGTTTTCCATTCCTGAGTTACTTCACTTAGAATAATAGTCTCCAATCTCTTTCAGGTCGCTGAAAATGCCATTAATTTATTCCTTATTTGGCTGAGTAGTATTCCATCATATAAATATACCACAGTTTATTTATCCATTCATTGATTGATGGGCATTTGGATTGGTTCCACAATTTCACAACTGTGAATTGTGCTGCTATAAACATGCATGTGCAAGTATCTTTTTCATATAATGACTTATTTTCCTCGGGGTAGATACCCAGTAGTGGGATTGCTGGATCAAATGGTGGTTCTACTTCTAGTTTTTTAAGGAATCTCTACACTCTTTTCCATAGTGGTTGTACTATTTGACATTCCCTCAAGCAGTGTAAAAGTGTTTCCTGTTCGGCACATCTGCCATCCATGCCAACATCTACTGCTTTTTAATTTTTTTGATTATGGCCAATCTTGCAGGAGTAAGGTTGTATCATATTTTGGCTTTGATCTGCATTTCCCTGATCATTAGTGATGTTGAGAATTTTTTCATGTTTGTTAGACATTTGTATATCTTCTTTTGAGGATTGTCTATTCATGTCTTTAGCCCACTTTTTGATGGCTTTTTTAAATTTACTGATTTGTTTGAGTTCGTTGTAGATTCTTGATATTAGTCCTTTGTTAGCTGTATAGATTGTGAAGATTTTTATCCCATTCTGTGGGTTGTCTGTTTACTCTGCTGACTGTTACTTTTGCTGTGCAAAAGCTCTTTAGTTTAATTAGGTATTTTATTAGATATTTATCTTTGTTTTTATTGCATTTGCTTTTAAGTTCTTTGTCATGAAATCCTTGCCTAAGCCAATGTCTAGAAGGGGTTTTCCAATGTTGCATTTTAGAATTTTTATAGTTTCAGGTCTTACATTTAAGTCCTTAATCCATCTCGAATTGATTTTTGTATAAGGTGAAAGATGAGGATCCACTTTCATTCTCCTACATGTGGCTGGCCAATTATCACAGCATCATTTGTTGAAAAGGATGTCCTTTCCCCAGTTCAAGTTTTTGTTTGCTTTTTCAAAGATTAGTTGGCTGTAAGTATTTGGGTTTATTTCTGGATTCTCTATTCTGTTCCATTGGACTATGTGCCTATTTTTATACCAGTAGCATGCTGTTTTGGTGAATATAGCCTTATAGTATGGTTTGAAACAGGTAGTGTGATGCCTCCAGATTCATTTTTTTTTTGCTTATTCTTGTTTTGGCTATGCAGGCTCTTCTTTGATTCCATATGAATTTTAGAATTATTTTTCTAATTCTTTGAAGAATGATGATGGTATGTTGATGGGGATTACATTGAATTTGTAGATTGTTTTTGGCAGTATGGTCATTTTCACAATATTGATTCTACCCATTCATGAGCATGGGATATGTTTCCATTTGTTTGTGTCATCTATGATTCCTTTCAGCAGTGTTTTGTAGTTTTCCTTGTAGAGGTCTTTTGCCTCCTTGGTTAGGTATATTCCTAAGCATTTTATTTATTTATTTATTTATTTATTTTGCAGCTATTGCAAAAGCAGCTGAGTTCTTGATTTCTTTTTTTTTAATTTTTTTTAAATTTTTTATTTTTTTGAAAGAAAGACAAAGAGAAGAAAGAAAGTTAGAGTGAAAGAAAGAAAAAAAAGAATGTAAGAGAGAAAGAAAGAGGAAGAGAAAGAGGGAGAGAGAACGGGATTCTTGTTTTATTGCCCAGGCTAGAATGCAGTCTAAAAATGGGTATTAAAAACCTCTTTTATGCCAATA